>OZ022589.1:12268873-12353873 GCA_963669155.1 Arbacia lixula
AATAAACGACACATACTTGTAGTACTTGTTGTACTTGTAGTATAAGGTGGTCTGTATTCACAAATTCATGCAAAGACGTAGGCTGGTAAATACACAGTGACACCATCTATGCATTAGAAATCAGAGGCAACGCCCAAGAAAGCTCATGGCGCACGTACAAAATACCTAACATTTTAAAGGGCATATACTGTACTGGGAAGGCAAAAAAGCCTTCAAAATGTAATTGTTAGCAATCTTCTTGCCAATGGTCTTAAATTCATGTATTGACTATCTTAGAAGCTTCCTGAAAGTTATTTGCCCTCAAATGATCCACATACATGACATATGGAGTAATTAATGATCAATGATTAAATCCTCAAAATGTTCGGCCAAAACATTTTGAGGATTTGTGATTTATTCACTCATTACTCCAAATGTAGATTATTTGATGGCAAATAACTTTCAGCAAGCTTCTTACAGTATATGCCCTTTAAGAAACTTGCCTGAATGGTCACATATAATGTTTAAGATCATCGTCTGATTATTCTGTTTCTGTTTGAAGTGAACCTGCGCCAGACACGCCTTTCCTCTCTTGTCCCCTGACCTGTTTCAATGGGAGAGAAGACCGTGCACATCCACCAGAGGGTAAGTTATCTAACACCCCTCCTCCCCCTTCTCTCTCTCTCTCTCTGTCTCTCTCTCTCTTTCCCGCTTTCTCCCCTCTCCGTCTCCATCTCCCTCTGTGCACACCGTCCTTTCCTTCGCTTTCTCTCTCTTGTCGCCCCCCCCCCCCCCATCTTTACTTTATATTTCTCTTCGCGTGTTGCCGTCTCTCTCTATCTGGCTGTCGTTCATTCTATCCCAGTCTCTGATCGTGCTCAATAATTACCGTTAATTAGCTTTATTACATAAGCTTGATAAGTGTATTTCTCCTCTTTGACGGTCTGCAATATTATCGGTACTATAATATTATAATCATATTATGATTATTTCTCTCCTCTCCTCTTCCCTCTCTCTCTTTACGTCTCACCTCTCCTTGTCTATCCACTTGACTACTTCGCGTTTTCTCGCCATCGCACTTCCCTCATTCCTCCTTTTCTGTCTTCTCTCTCTCTCTCTCTCTCTCTCTCTCTCTCTCTCTCTCTCTCCTCTCTTTCTCTCTCTCTCTCTCTCTCTCTCTCTCTCTCTCTCTCTCTCTCTCTCCCTCACTCCATCTCTCTCTCACTCCATCTCTTCATCCCTCTCTCACTCCACCTTTCTCCCATTCCTCTCTTAATCATCCACTCCATCTCTCCCTTTCTCTCTCTCTCCTTTTCCCTGCCCCCTTTCATTCTTTCTCTCTTTCCATCTAACTCGCTCTATCTATTTCCTTTTCTCTCTCTCTCTCTTTCTCTCTCACACCATTTTCATTTACTCCACTTTTCCCTCACTCCATGCCCCCCCCCTCTCTCCCTCTCTCTCTCTCTCTCTTTCTCTCTCTCTCTCTCTCTCTCTCTCTCTCTCTCTCTCTCACTCCATCTCACTCTATCTCACTCCATCTTCCCCTCTCTCTCTCCTTCTCCCTACCCCCTGGCATTCTTTCTCTCCATCTTTCTCTCACCTCATCTCTCATTCTCTCTCTCTCTCCTTCTCTCCACCCGTCCCTACACCAGGCTGGGCCGAGGCCTCTAGTCACACAGCCTTCCACGCCGAGCTGCTCCCCGGCGGTCATTTCTTCCTTCTAGACGAACCAAACACCCTCAAGATCTGCAGCTACATCGCGAGTATCTTACCAGATAACGAAACACCATTCTGATCATGCAGGGTAGAGTTAAAGGGGAAGTTCACCCTGAAATTATTTTGGTTTCAATAAAAAGAGACAAATGAAAGAAACATATGAGTGAAGGTTCGACGAAAATCGGTCAAAGGAAAAGAAAGTTATTTGATTTTAAAGTTTTCATTTTGTGACGTCACGTGCGAGGTGCTCTCCCATATGTTGTGTACAAAATAAGTCGATAAATTGCTTTTTTTCTGTTTTTGACAACGGAATATTTTTTTTCGTACAGGTATGTGTGTAAAAACATATTTCTGATAATGTATCAAACGCACAAGTAAAAGGATGCATATCTTTGTGAGAAAATGCACATTTTCGACAAAAATTGTACACGACATATGGGAGAGCACCTCACTTGTGACGTCACAAAATAAAAATTTTAGAATCAAATAACTTTCTTTTCCTTTGACCGATTCTCGTCAAACCTTCACTCATATGTTTTTTTCATTTGTCTCTTTTTATTGAAACCAAAATAATTTCAGGGTGAACTTCCCCTTTAACATAATGTGTTTGCGGGACTCTTTTTTTTTTATCGATGGGGTGGACTTAATAGAGTATCAAAGTGTGACACCACATGAGCAAGCTGTCAAGACAAGAAGTTATAAACTATGAGGGTAGAGCGAACAGGCGTGATCATAGCGAGGACTTTCATTAGGAGTGCCCGACACTAGCCCGCGAGAAAAATGTTGGACTTGTGAAACTCTGATTTTAAAGATGTTTACAACCAGAAACCTGCATAAAAAAGTATATGGCGACACTACTCCGGTACTCTTTGTGTTTGTGTGATTCCTTCCTTGTTGATGGGTTGGATTTAATAAGCCGTTTTCGTAATGGATTCATACATTTCCCCTAACCTGCGTAGCAACGCTTTTTTTCTTCACCCGTACATTGTAATTCAGTTTTTAAGGGTGGAACGCACTCGGAATGGTTTAAATGTTGCTACTCGACAAACATCGGACGAGATTTTGGGTTACAATTAGTAACTTACTGTTTGAACGATGCGAATTAAGCTTGCATAACAAAAATGGTCTATTGCATGGTACTGAACACATTTTCGCCTCTTAGACAAACGATGTGTGAATCGTTGGAGAAGAATACCAAAGATACTGTAATAGTGTAATTTACATATCAATACTTGATGATTTCTTGTGGCCTGTGCCTTAGGGAGATCCACAACAACTCATATTCCGTGATAAAGTAACTTTATTTTGATAGAGTAGAATTTCCAAAATTTATACTGGTAATCATTCCCGATATTATGTTTTATAAGGTTACATCAACTCGTAAGTTGGCCTTAAGTGATTGATTGCAAGAAGTGATTCCTGATTCTTTATTTAAACGAATCTTTTATCAGGGTCCGTAATTTATTATGGAACGTTATTCCAAGCAATGTTATCAACAACAGTTCTTTAAATTAAAATAAAAGATATCTTTAAGCAATCAATACTGTTTAAAATACCAATTAACACGTGTGTTGCAATTGTTTTGTTTTTGTTTTTAACTACAGGTATTTAAAAAACGTTATTGCACTGATTAGTGAAAGTACTATTTCCAAAATCCGTGGTTATATCACAACACACAACACAATCACACATACCCTTAGTCATACCTAATATGTTGCTTTATCATTGAATGATCATTTATGTGGAGTGTACGTCTATGTGTGAAAAGAGAAATTCTGTTTAATAGCCCAAAGTTGCAATGAATAATTCAATTTAATTAAATGGTTGTTAAGCTACCAATGGTATGTCACCTAATAGATATTTTGAAGTCAAAGATCTGTTAAATGTCGTTCTTGAAGGTTGCACGTGCTGTTGTTGGTGGCGGTGGTGTTGTTTTTGCCGGTGGTAGTGGTGTTGATGTTGATGGTGTTATTGGTAGTGTTGGTGTTGTTGGTGGTGGTGGTAGTGATGATGGTGGTGGTAGTGGTGATGGTGTTGTTGTTGGTGGTGGTAGTGATGTTGGTAGTGGTGGTTGGTGGTGTCCTTGTTGGTGGTAGTGGTGATGGGGTTGTTGGTGGTAGTGATGTTGGTAGTGGTGTTGATGTTGGTTGTGTTGGTGGTGGTAGTAGGGGTAGTGTTGGTATTGTTGGTGGTGGTGTTGGTGGTGGAAGTGGTGATAGTGTTGGCGTTGATGGTGGTAGTGGTAATGGTGTTGTTGTTGGTGGTGGTAGTGGTGATGGTGTTGGTGGTGGTGGTAGTGGTAATGGTGTTGTTGGTGGTGGTAGTGGTGATGGTGTTGGTGGTGGTAGTGGTGTTGGCAGCAGCCATTGATGAACATGACGATTGGAACAGACTGAACTGATTACACATAACACAACAAATTATATAACATGACTTTACTTTAATACTCTTCAGACAACCCAAATAAAGTGGGTTTCATCCATTTGACGTAGATAAAATGACATATCTATTTCCATCTTCCTCAACACACAATCACATCTTATCAATCTCTGCCAATAATAACTTTGTTTCCATTTTATACATTACATTTGTAAAGTTCAATCAACACATTTACATCATGACTCGGGGACTGACACCTCAATGCCACAGATCTCTCAAGAACTCTTTCCCACAGGAATCGGAACGCACCCTTGCTATCGTGTGCGCGTTAACAAAAGTTGATAAATATAATGCTTTCATAAAATATCACATTTTTAAAAGAACTTTAGCATTTTAAATTACTACTCATTAGTTTCACTACTCATCTGAATAGACTCGAGAGGAACAACAACCAGCCTTGTTGTTTAAATACCCCCTTTCCTGAACCAGTTTACTGATTGGTCTCCTAATGTGCACAGTTACCACCCAGCAGAGTGACGTATGTTTTGAAATTCAAACATGAGATTTGCAAAGACACTTTGTCACTGGATGTGAGCAAGCATCAAATAAGTGAAGAAAAACTTTGTCAGTTTTGTGGCCAGGTTTTTAATTTAAAAAGGTTTATTTTCAACGATTTTTTGTATTTCTTGTTTTCCTGTACAGCCTGAAATTGATACATCATATGGCATCACATGACGTCTCCTAAAATGTGAAACTGAGGAGTACATGCAATAGCATTCTTCTCTTTTCTGTTAGCACTGTCAATACATCATACTCTGGTTTCTGTAATAAATTCAAGCAAATATTGATATAATCTAGTTACTCTCTAGCAGGATAAATATATGCTCACTTCTATAACCAGTTCAGAATCCTTCCTCTTCCTTGCTCAACGAAGACCAAGAGATATGTCCCAGGAAGCTACTCAAGTATAGAACGAAAAATATAATCTTTTGAAAAACATTTCTTAATCAGCGTTGCCAATGCTATACGTGTGACAGATTATGCTTCTCAGTCCCATCAGCAATAAACTGTGTTATCATTCATATGAGTCTACCTTAGTTCAGTATTCAGAGCGTTAAAGGTAGACTTAAAGACTTTTTCCTCTGTGTGTGTTTTAATTCCAAATGCGGCACTTGTGCATTTTTGCACAAGTAATACATGCAAATCCCATAGAGCAGCATTTAATCTGCTGCATTAGGGGTTAGTAGAAAGGGCTTGATATAAATGCTTCACTGGCACCTGTAGCATATATGTGGGGAGTATTAGAGGTTACAGTTCGATATTTCGAAGGTTCCTAATTCCAAAGGTTCGTAATTCCGAAACACGTAAATTGCCTTTATCACGATGCTTGTTAGTCCGAAAACGGAAAAGGGTTCGTTAATGCGAGCATTTGTCATGTAACGTTCGGAATAACGAACCTTCAGAATAACGAGTGCTTCCCGTATTCGAGAGGGGAGAAATTAAGACGTTTGAAGAGTTAAAAACAACATTGGCTCAGCTATTGAAAATGGGAATAACAACAAAATGCATTACTAAAGGAATTCTTTAACTGTGGATGTGCTCAGCAGAAAAAGTAGCTAGAGCACTGTTCTTAGGGGGGGGGGGGGGGGGGGGGGCTTTTTCTGATGAACTGATACATTACTAAACCAAACTGCTTACAGTGAAGCGATTTCATCCCATGGCTGCACTGTATATGCATTGTGCTTTATAGTGTCACAACCTGAACCCAAGCCAGCTGGTTGTCTAGAAATGCGACAAAGCGGGCTTTTATGAGCTTGATAGAGTTAAATTTAGCGTTTCATTACCATGATTTTGGCTCATGCGTCAAAACGCATATCTCTCTGCATTTCAACACGGTGAGGCTTATCACATACCAAAATACGTTTACATATATAGCTATAAACATCACCCTGACCTATGTTTAAAAAGGAAGAGCTTATTTGCAAAAGGGATTAGATCCACTTAAGACCATATTTTGTCATTCTCCTATATTGCAGTACATGTATTCTTATGCGAAACTTAATTGTCATGATATACTACCCCACCATGTGAACATAAATTTGGGTATCAAAGAAATCTACCTGTCTTCATATTTTTAAAATAAGTTTTCCAAAAATTACCTTTGTGGATCTAGCCCCTTTTGCAAACAAACTGAAATGGATCTAACCCCTTTTGAAAAAGAAGTGATTTTGCTTTGCCATTTTTGTTCACTTTTTAATGGGAATTTCAACTTTTCTTTGGTATCATCTTATAGAGCAACTTCAAATCTATACATGAAGACAAAAAAACAAATCGAATTTTATGAAAAATGGATCTAACCCCTTTTGCAAATGAGCAAATGAGTTGATAAATGCATTAAAAGTGTGACAGCCTCATCCCAACATATGACTGCTTCTCCATAAAATAAAGTGACAACTGACTGATTGAACTAGACAGCAGATAGTAGATGAAGATGTAGCACACTCTCATAGCTTCACTCAGCACTGTCACCAGCCATCACACAACACTCAGGTCCATATATTCTTGAAAAGGACCTGATTCAGGTCATAATTCACAAAAAAAATATATCTTAAAGGGCCCCTGTCATCAAAATATATGTTGACTTCTGTTGATGCAACTTAATATGTATACAACAAAATCACTAACTGCTTAATGGAAATATGTGTCCTATATTTTAAAATAGTTTTCTATATTTTTTCTCAGCACTGATAAGCCCCGCCTCCAAAATATCATCCAACTCAAGATTCCCCCAGTGACATCATCAAAAGAAAAAATTAACAGGATAATAGACATAATTTATGCACAAACTAAACATTGCAATGACTACCTGCAAGTGCTTATAATAGCATCACACAGCTAGCACATTTCTGACATAAGGAAACGATTATTCCCACATGAAAGGTTGTTAGATGGTATTGTGTAAAGACATGTGATGATCTTGTGGGCAGGCTGAGGTAGTATTTGCAATGTTTTAGTTTGTGCAGAAATTCTGTTTATTATCCTGTTAATTTCTACCTTTGATGATGTCACAAGGGGAATCTTAAGTTGAAGAATATTTTGGAGGTGGGGCTTATCAGTGCTGAGAAAAAATAAAAATTATTTTAAAATGAAGGACACATATTTCCATTAAACAGTTAGTGATTTTGCTGTATACATATTAAGTTGCATCAACGTAAGTTAACACACATTTTGATGACAGGGGACCTTTAAGGGACTTTGTAAGTATCACAACTATGAACCCAGTGCATCATTTCTGTCCCTTATGTATTCTGTTCGTGCAATTATTCCTTTATGTTATGCGCTATGCAAAAAACAAAGAGTGAGTGGGCCTGTCTCCAGTAATGGGTACACTTCTGTTACATTTACTGTAACAGTTGCATAAATCTCTTAAATTCCATTTTTTTTTTCATTTCTTAAATAAACCAGCCAATAATAATAAAGTATCAAAGAAATACAGGCTTAGTTTAGAAATATATAAATGAACATTCAGAGCAGGATTTTAGCTGAAGTAATTCATTCACCACACTGTCATATTTTGGTGGTGCAAGATGGTCATAATTTCAAATGATTCAGCTGTGCCAAAAAAACATCCCTTTACTATAGACGGACCCAAATCCTATACACCAGTTCGTAGTTAGCTCTGGAGCAAGTTTGGTCACTATGACCTTTCCCTTTTTCATTAGGATAAGCAGTTGATTAATATATCATTTCAAAAGGAGATATTACGTAATGTGCTTACCCGACATAGCAATTTGCGATATTCAACCTCTAATAAAGGAACCATCTCAAAACAGGTGACAAGAATAGTAGGCTACGGTCTGTGAACAATTGGGAAAGCTTCTACATGTATTACATTGTTTATTGTAAACTAATTGTTGTCGTTTGGCCTGTTGTCAAATACCCCATGATTGAACACCTTGGTGTTCTTTTATAAATTGGATAACAAGCATATTCTAAAATAACTTATTAATGATGATGCTTATCTCAGTGATTTAAAAACCAACAAGCTGGTTTGGTCACTATGACCTTCATCTGCTCATGCGCAAATTGTAATTACGAACTGGCTTATTGGCCCCGGTATTCACACTGACCCCACTAGCAGCAGATTGTCCGGCAGTCAGGATGAGGTTGACACTCCCATCTGGACACGCCTCCCTCAGGAATTTAACAGAGCGTGAAGGAATCTCCTGGGCTTTGTGGGTGGGGCGGGTTAGGGTGGGTTGGGGCAGGTTGGGATGGGGTGGGGTGAGATGAGGGGGTGGGCTGATATCTGACAGACCACCATCCCTCGGGTGGGGAGAAGCTTCGCCCTCACAGGTGCATTCCCCACGTACCGTTTTGTCAATCTGCGCCTCAACGCACATTTTGATGATGCGCACACTGGGTGAGGGGGTGGGGAAATTATCAAACTGGCAGTCCATCCCTCGGATGTGGCGGTGCTTCATGTTACGACAGCCTATTCATTTGCCTGGCAGGTGCACTTCATGTACCCTCTTGACATTCAATGCCTCGATGCATTTCTTGACCATACGCACACTGGGTGAGGGGGTGGGGAGATTTTCAAATTGGCAGTCCATCCCTGGGATGTGGAGATGCTTCATGTTATGATAGCGTGCTCATTATTATTCAAATCATGTACAGATATACCTGCATAAAAAGACTGCTCAAGGGAGCTCCAAAATATGGTCTTCAAGAACAGGTGGTGTTTATCTACATGGTACTTTCATTCCAGATTCAATGAGACAGGTGTTATAAGCAGTCTAAAGCAGGTTTGATTTGACTTAGAATGGAAGGCAAGCGGTACAAATAATCACATTTTTTTTTCATGAATTATAAATGGATTGCATGGCATAATCAAAGCAGAGACAAATGTATGAGCAACTGAAAACATTATAGGATACAGCATGTCATCACCAGATATTGTTTCTTTCAATATCTTCCAAGAAATGAGTAAGGATCACATTCCATCCCATTCTTACATTCAGGTTTGTATATGGATGCACTTCCTTTGGGCTTTGGAGAATCTGGGTCCAAGTCTCCGGTACAACAGTTGACAATCAGGTTAGCTAGAGCTTGAGTGACCTTTTTGCACTGATTCATCATAAGTCATACATCTGACCCCTTCTTGATTTTGAAGTCAAAATTCCACATGTCGCACACGGTGTCATATGAATTTTGAATGAAAAGGTACTGTATGAGGTGTATTATCCCTTTAACCCTGTGCCCTGTCTTATAAAGAGGTGAGATTGATCACAACGTGATTGATATCAATCATAACTGTACATTAGAGATAGATAATTCAGATCAATCGCAACTGTTTTTAAGACGAGACCCTGGCTGCAAAGTGACAGGTGATTGCCCTGATCACAAAGAGAGAGAGGGAGTTGCAATAGATAGCAACTGTACTGTATGCTGCTACCGATTGCCAGTCATAGCACATGTACTCACTCAACCAAATATATGCAGTTCCCATTGATTCACACAAGGTGCCTTTCCTTTCCCTTAGAAGTTGCAAGCATATTTCCATCACGACCTCTTTGTGAGATACATTGTTTGATCACTTGATCGATCGTACAAGCTGATGCAAGTCTTAGTGAAATGGGTCTGACATCTCTTCATGACCCTGTTCGCATTCACCCAACAATTACGATCGCAGTCACTCACACCTCGGATGCAATATGATACGGCTTTCATAAATAAACATTCTATGGCATCATGAAAAATCAAATCAACAAGCTATGAGGATACATGTTATGTGGCGATTTGTTATCGCATAATCTTTTCTCTATACAAGTACATGTAATTTATCCAATGTAATAAATGTCTTTAGGAGAGACAGTCGATGCTCTTTGTTCTTTTCTGGCACTCGTCATATTTTACTGTTACTCTCTTTATCAAATGAAAAGTAAGAGTTGAAATTACATAAATGTTTGGGGTTTCATACCTTGTAAATCAACACTCTTGACACAGATTGGGTTTCATGCACAGTCCAATCTGACTCAGGTTTGATTAAAATCCATTGAAGGATACGAATGTTATATTCTTTTAAAGTTTTCTCCTTTCTAAAAATGTCCATTCTCTCAAAAAGATGCATCTTTTTACATGTGCATTTGATACATCATTAGAAACATGTTTTTACACACATACCTTTACAGAAAAGATTTATTCCAAATCATACACCACACAGCATATGGAAGGGCATCTCGCACATGATGCCACAAAGTCCTTTCTTATCCTTTGACAGATTTTCATCAAACCTTCACTAATATGTTACTTTTATAATTCTGCTTTTACTAAAATCCAACATAATTTCTGTGGGAACTATCCCTTTAAAGTTTTATGCCCATCCAATGATGAGAGCAAAATGATAGTTAGAGACATTGACATGTCATGTTGCTGGTTTCATTGAATTTAATCATTCAAGCATGACTTGTTCTTTTGAGCTCCCTTCATGGACTGAGGTACCCTAGTCACCATGACTACACCTACCCTAAGGCATACTAGAATACTACAGCACTTCAATCAAAAGAAGCTGATGCAATGCCAGTCATACCTCTGCAAAGGCTGCCCACTGCTATTGATCACACAACTGGTAGGAGCCTGTCACACCTATCATCCCAGAGACACCGTAGGGACAGATGCCTGCTTGATGCTATGGCTGGAACACCTCTGCAAAGGCTGCCCACTGCTATTGATCACACAACTGGTAGGAACCTGTCACACCTATCATCCCACAGACACCGTAGGGACAGATGCCTGCTTGACGCTATGGCAGGAACACCTCTGCAAAGGCTGCAGAGGAGAAGGAGGACCAGAGCAAGGCATCACTCATGCACTTGGTATCAGCGATGTGATCCTATTGGCCCCGGTATTCACACCGACCCCACTAGCAGCAGATTGTCCGGCAGTCAGGATGACGTTGACATTCCCATCTGGACAAGCCTCCCTCAGGAATTTAACAGAGCGTGAAGGAATCTCCTGGACTTTGTGGGTGGGGCAGGTTAAGGTGGGGTGGGGTGAGATGAGGTGGTGGGCTGATATCTGACAGTCCATCCCTTGGTTGGGGAGAAGCTTCACCCTGACAGGTGCATTCCACGTACTGTTTTGTCAACGCATTTGATGATACGCCCACTGGGTGAGGGGGTGGGGAGATTTTCAAATTGGCAGTCCATCCCTCGGATGTGGCGATGCTTCACGTTACGACAGCCTATTCAGGTGCACTCCATGTACCTTTTTGACATTCAACGCCTCAATGCACTTCTTGACCATACGCACACTGGGTGAGGGGGTGGGGAGATTTTCACAATGGCAGTTCATCCCTAGGGTGGGGCGCTGCTCTAGGCTACGTACGAGTACTCGTCTGCCTTGGTGGTGCGTTCCAGGTATTGTTTGTCAATCAGAGCCTCGATGCACTTCTTGATCATGCTGACGCTGGGAGAGAACCGGGCCTTGGCTTGAGATATCACCTGTACAACAGAAAAATATGTTATCGAAAATAATATCGCTAGAGATGTTCATTTGACTCACAATGCAAGGTCAAAAAAAAATCTAAAAGATCACAACGTTTCGTGCAAGGCTGCAACACTTCGTCAGGTGTGATACAAAAATGTAGCAAGCAAGGGCTTATATACCCTTCGGTCAGCGCAGCACACTAAAGCGTACGAGCGAGAACCACTCTTAAAGGACAAACGACAAAGCCCGTTGCCTGGCACACACGGATGCTTGACAAATCAATGGGCTGCCGGTACTGCTCGCATCATCAATATCCCTTGCGATACTTTATCCGCAACGAGTAACATAATTAGTATTATTGAAAAACATGTTTCCTTCTTATGTCATTTCATTTGATTCAACCAATCTAAAAACAAAGTATACTTGAGTGTTAGTGTTAGCCTTATATTTGTGTAAATGTTATATCTAATTATCACAGTTTCATTACTGTCTATATTATGATTGTTGTTTGATGTACCAAGGCCCCCGAGGAGAACAGTTATGGGAATACCCTGGTAAAAGACAACGGAACAAATAAATAAGTAAATATTTTGGGAAAAAGTATATAAAATGATGGTAAGTACTCCAAAGCAGCATGTGTGACTGACTCTATTACATTACATTACATTACATTACACAGTAACATAATGAACAGTGTCTACAGTAAGAATTAAGTAATTCACATACAAACCAATCACACACACCACACATCACATGAAATTGGTAGCAGCGAACAAATGCAAGAGAGATGTTAGATAGAAAGAAGACAAGAAAGATGTGACTTGGGAGTAATCTACTTCAATACAGATATTATTCTGTGAAATAAAGGTTGTTTCTACAGAGTGGTAAAACTCACTTTTTTACAGATCTTAAGCAATGATATCAAAAACAGAATGATCATAGTACAACTAGTGATTAAAAAGAAAAAAAAAAGGAGACTAGTGCCATAAAAACAGACACACACATACACACGGACAGACACATTACCTCTTAGATGACTTTGTTGTGCTTGAGATTTTTGCGAGCCCTCTTGTTCCGACAAGGGCTGCCTGGAGAGTTTCCTGAACACACACACACACACACACACACTCACACAGACAGACATACACACATACTGACAGACACATTACCTCTTTTTATAGATGACTTTGTTGTGCTTGAGATTTTTGCGAGCCCTCTTGTTCCGACAAGGGCTGCCTGGAGAGTTTCCTGAACACACACACACACACACACACACACACACACACACACACACACACACACACACACACACACACACACACACACACACATACACACACACACACACACATGCACACATACTGACAGACACATTACCTCTTGGATGAGTATGTTGTGCTTGAGCTTCTTGCGAGCCTTCATTATCCTCACGATGGCTGCCTGGAGGTAGAGTTTCCTGTCCTCATCTACGGCGCTGTGTGTCTGCTCAATCTCTTGCTGTAGGGGTAAATACAATCACAGATCATCAGCATCACTTATACCACTACCAGTACTATACTCTCATCACCATCACCATCATCATCACAACCATCATCACCTTCAGCACCACGGTCTTCATCACCATTACTACCACCATTACCATACCATCATCACCATCACCATCACTACCACTATTACCATACTCCATCACCATCACCTTAACCATTTCTATCACCATCTAGATCACTATCATCACCATCATCATCATCATCACCCATCACAACCATCATCACCATTACTACCACCATTACTATACCATCATCACCATCACCATCACTACCACCATTACCATACTCCATCACCATCACCGTAACCATTAACATCACCATCTAGATCACTATCATCACCATCATCATCATCATTACCCATCACAACCATCATCACCTTCACCACCACGGTCATCATCACCATTATTACCACCATTACTATGCAATCATCACCATCACCATCACGACCACTATTACCATACTCCATCACCATCATCGTAACCATTTACCATCACCATCTAGATCACTATCATCACCATCATCATCATCACCATCATCATCATCATCATCATCATCATCATCATCATCATCATTATCACCATCATCATCATCATCACCCATCACAGCCATCATCACCTTCACCACCACGGTCATCATCACTATTACTACCACCATTACTATACAATCATCACCATCACTACCACCATTACCATACTCCATCACCGTAGCCATTATCATCACCATCTAGATCACTATCATCACCACCATCATCATCACCATCATCATCATCATCATCATCATCATCATCATCATCATCATCATCATCATCATCATCATCACCCATCACAACCATCATCACCATTACTACCACCATTACTATACAATCATCACCATCACCATCACTACCACTATTACCATACTCCATCACCATCACCGTAACCATTACCATCACTATCTAGATCACTATCATCACCATCATCATCATCACCATCATCATCATCATCATCATCATCATCATCATCACCATCATCATCATCATCACCCATCACAACCATCATCACCATTACTACCACCATTACTATACAATCATCACCATCACCATCACTACCACTATTACCATACTCCATCACCATCACCGTAGCCATTACCATCACCATCTAGATTACTATCATCACCATCATCATCATCATCATCACCCATCACAACCATCATTACCTTCACCACCACGGTCATCATCACCATTACTATACAATCATCACCATCACCATCACTACCACTATTACCATACTCCATCATCATCACCGTAACCATTACCATTACCATCTAGATCACTATCATCACCATCATCATCATCATCACCAATCACAACCATCATCACCTTCACCACCACGGTCATCATCACCATTACTATACAATCATCACCATTACCATACTCCATCACCGTAACCATTATCATCACCATCTAGATCACTATCATCACCATCACAATCACAATCACATCGCCACCCCATCACCATCACTATTACCATCACCGTCACCATCATCACCACCAACACCATACCACCATCACTATTGCTATCAACCCATCACCATCACTAGCACCATCATAGTCACTATAAATCTCACAAACATCATCGCAACCACCACCACCACCACCACCACCACCATCCCCATCATCACTATTACCCTCACCATCAACATCATCACCAGCATCACCATCACCACCATCAACATCACCAACCACCATCACCACCATCATCACCACCATCACCATCACCACCATCACCACCACCACCACCACCATCACCACCATCACCACCGTCACCATTACTAATGACCACACCATCCTTTACCCCGCTGCTCACGATTACATTTCCTGCCTTCACGAACCCTGCTCCAGTAAGTATGTAAAGATTTGCAGCAGAACTGCAGAAGCCAAAGAGGTGCGGCTTAATCGCACCCGAAAATCAATTTTAAGTTAATTCGTAACCTATTGCCTATTGCCCATATAGCAGATTATGCGAGAATCGCCCAGCTTCATATCCGAATGGAAAAAAGCATGCCCGCAAATATGTGGGCTCAGTAAAAAACAGCTTGAGGTATTTCATAATGATAATGGATGTTTTGGAGCTTTACCTGTGGAGGGTCTCGCTGTACTGCTGTGGTGATCTTAAACTTTGTCCTCTTGTTGGAGTACGAGAGGTTTAGCGTGAAACACGTTGACTCAGTGATGGCCCCCTGCAGAGACAAGTAGACATAGATTGATTCACCGTTAATGTACCCAATGTGGATTATTTCACAATATACCGTATGTCTCAAAAAAAACATACACTATTGAAATGGATGCCGAATAAAAAAATATTTGATTCTGGGGAGAATGATTTATATGTATGCATAGTTTCTGGTCTCAACTTTCATCAAAACGTCCAAAAATAATTCTTGCTTGAATGAGCACTGCTCACTTTTGTAGAGGGTATGAAAATTAGGCTGCGCAGGAATTGGTCTTCCAATTTTAGCTCAATGATTTACTTAATAACCACATTGGGATTATGTAAATTCATTATTCAAATACATTTTGCTGAGAAAGAAAAATAATGGATGATAATATTCTATAATGTTTGGATATTGAAAATAATATCAACGAGTGAAATTTGACTAAATGCAATCGACTGGTATGCCTGCACAGTTAACTTGTATGCCTTTGCTCTCCTACACAGACATTAAAGTATTGCCAAAATCTTCAATATTTAGTAGAAGTTATCATCTAATACACGGAAAACTTGCTATTTAGCTGTAAAATACAACTTGATTGACAGAGACCTGTCATACATTATAATTGTACCAAGTTTGGTGATATTTGGTCAAATATTTCACAATTTATCACATAAACAGCACCAGTGACCTTTCTGTGCCAGATTAGTATCACTGTCCTGTAATATTTGTGCCCTATCATCTACCATCATTGCACCAATTTTTATATAGTTCAGTCGATTATTTGTTTACTTATCGCGTAAACGCGAGCAGGACGGACTAATGGACATGAGAGAAAACCTGGAGGGCGTTTCATGAACGTTGTCAGCACTGACCGGTGAAATCCTTGGTTTTGATTGGCCGAGAGGCACTAGCCTCTGACTGTTACTATGGTAACTGTCGGAGAAGGACAGCTTATCAGACGAAAAATGTTCATGAAACGCCATCCAACAATTTCATTGCAGAGGCGCAAAAATAAGGAAATAAGAATGGAAAATACCTCTGGGCTCTGCTCTAAGAACTTGATATCGACGAGGGACTGAACCGTCTTGCTGAGCTCCTTCTCGTTGATCTGAGAGCCACTGGTCAATTCAGAATACTGGACCTGGTCCTGGCTATTGAACATCAGCAGCACGGCCATCTGGAAGGTGGTCGTCGTGACGATGTAAGGCTTCTTCAAGTAGTTTAGCTTCAGCTCACCTTGAAACGACAAATACATCATTTCAAGATCAAGTTGTTCAGATTCAAGTTCGGTTCTAACGCTTACTTTCATCAAATATTATCATCCACAAATATACAATTCTAACATTGACATCAAATCATGCAGGTGTAACATATGGAGGCGTGAGTACAGCTGTACTTTGTTGGTTTTGATCATATTCATTGAAGTTACACTATTTCACATTTGGGAGATGATCATCATAGCTATGTTCTGCTTCTACGGCAAATTCAACATTAATTTTACAAGGCTGAATTATAATGGACAATCCAGGAGGGTGTTTCTCCAAGCTGTTCACAAGTTACGAACGACTTTACGAACGACTGGTGATCCCTTCTTGTGCTAAATACGATACCACGCTTTGTTCATTGAGAATCTGATTTAGCACAAGAAGGGATCTCCAGTCGCTCTTAAAGTCGTTCGTAACTTACGAACAGCTTGGTGAAACACCCCACTGGACCGTATAATTTACCACTACTGCATTGTAGAACCTTGTAATGTAGTCACAACTTTTTCCCTATTAGCACAGTAAGACATTATTCCATTCACCTGATTTTCATGGTTCACTTCTAATGCGTGGGATGCACTCTGAATCTTATCTCAGACAAGCTTTGGGGTTACCAGTAATATAGTTAGTAATGGCGTGCATAAAATGTGCATACATAACGAAACTTTGCAAATAACACTCCCTGATCGTGCCTTGCTCGCAAAGGTCTCACCTGTACATAGGTGATGCAGCCAGGTTAGTTTCCTGCCCGGGAACTTCTCGCTGTAGAATATCTCAAACTGGATGAGAAAAAAAAAAACAATCATCAAATTGAGTTATGATCATGAGTACATCACACCCCGGCACCCTATTATTCTTTTTTGTTCTGCTCAACTCTTTGTAGCGTAGGCCGCACACTCGTCTGCAGTATATTAAAGTAGAGCCTGAGATCAACGTCACAGCTGATTGCAATCAAATGCAATCAGGTCCATATATTTACTGCATTCTGACTGCAAACGATTGCAATCAGCTGTGACGTTGATCTCAGGCCCAACTGCAATTTGGAGGGTGCATGTTTCCTCTGGTCTGGAGACAGTGTGTTGAATGTCAATAGCTATAAACTTTTAATGTGTTTGTTATTTGGAAAGTTAAAGGAAAATAAATGCTCTTTCTGATCAGTATGTATCAAGTTTTGGAATAATTCCCTACTCTAACATTGATGTTATTACATGTACCACTGCTTATACAGAACACTTTTGACTTTATCTTTTCATTCTGTAGGGTATAACTTGTTATACATGTTCCAGTTGTAACAAAATTGCTTAGGCCATGATCTGAGTTTTCTATTGAAACCAGAAACACCATTCTTGTTGAGACAAAAGGGAAGCAAACTTGTGTTTGTAAAAAAGCACCCCAGATGTATGGAATTGTATCCGATTGATACATGCCTGTTAACTACACACACACACATGCATATTTTCATATGGGTTGGTGACTTGAAAATAATCTGTCAACATGACAAGGAAGTGAGTGTGTGGGGCCCCATACTCACCATTCTAACACTCTTCTCTAGCTCTTGTGATATTGCAAAAGGTGTAAGAGCTGACTGGCCAAGAGGCCATGAACCCGTCTGAAAAAAAAGAAAAACATTAAAAAAATGCAATACTGCTGATTAAAATGAAAAAAAAAAGTCCACATGGCTTAGTATCTCACATGATCATCTTCAATGAAGAACTTGGAAGAAGTGTCAAGATTTTGAGCTTTCAAACAAAACTTGGAAAGAATCATGAGAGAGAATGTGGTGTAGATGTACATGTAGTTATAGGGAACCAGTGATTAAGACAGAATGGATCTAACATGATTAGCTCAAGGTCATCATCATTTCATCATGCTTAATTGGAAAGTCCACCCTGAAGTTAAGTTTGTTTTAAAAAAAAACTGGAGCAATTCGACTGCCACGCAGTCGATAAATATGCCTCCGCCTCTTTGCTATTCTCAGAAAATGTGTATGTTTGGTGGGCAATGTACCATTGCTCCTATGTGAAATGAAAATATCACATTTTCTTTTTTCAAGTTTAGCTTAGTTTGGCAATGTTCATTGACTTTTGACCTCTTACTTCTTTGACTTCCAATCTAACCAGTCTGTCTAAATCCATCCTTGCATCAAGTTTGTTCAAAATTAGCCAATTTTGGGTGAAGTTTATTCAACTTTGACCTTTCGGGAATTTTACCCAAACTTCACCCGTCTACCTCCATGAAGTGATACATCTCTGTACTATGTTTAATTTGAATTGAATCATTAGTATTGGATTCAATGTGAAAAATATCTATTTGCGGGCAATTTTTAGCCAATTTTGGCAAAGTTCATTGACCTTTGATCCCTGACCTTTGAGAAATTTCACAAAAAATGTCATCAGTCTAGTAGTGATCCATCTTTGCACCATGTTTGGTTGGTATTGCTCCATTGGATTTGGATATATTTTGAAAATTATCACTTTGGGGGCAATTTTTAGCTAATTTGGGGCAAAGTTCAATGACCTTTGACCTTTGAACTCTCAGGAGTTTTACCTAAACTTTCACCAGTCTACCTCCATGAAGTGATACATCTCTGTACCATGTTTAGTTAGAATTGTGACATTGGATTTGGATTTAGGTTTATTGTGAAAAATATCAATTTTTGCAAAGTTCATTGACTTTTGACCTCTGACCTTCCAGGTTCCAGGAATTTCACCAACAATGTCACCAGTCTACCCCCAAGTAGTGATCCATCGTTTCACTCTGTTTGGTTGGAATTGCACCATTGGATTTGGATTTATTGTGAAAAATTTAAAGTTTGGGGCAATTTCTAGCCAATTTTGGCAAAGTTCATTGACCTTTGACCTCTGAACTTTCAGGAATTTTACCCAAAATGTCACTAGTCTATCCCCAAGTAGTGATCTATCTTTGTACCATGTTTAATGAGAATTGCATCCTTGGATTTGGATTTACTGTGAAAAAGGTCAATTTTTGGCAAATTTTCACAAATTTCATTGACCTTTGACCTCTGACCTTTCAGGAATTTTACCAAAAATGTCACCAGTCTATCCACAAGTAGTGATCCATATTTGTACCATGTTTAATGCGAATTGCATCCTTGGATTTGGATTTATGGTGGAAAAGGTCATTTTTGGGCAATTTTTACAAAGTTCATTGACCTTTGACCTTTGACCTCAATCAGATTTGACCCCAATTTTACACACTTCATTAGTTTTATGCAATACATACATGTACTAAGTTTGAAGCAAATCTGCTTGACGGTTCTCAAGATATTGCCTAAACGGATTCGGGACGGACGGACGGACGGACGTACGGACGGACGGACGTACGGACGGACGGACGGACGGACGGACGGAAAACATAATGCCTCCGGCCACTTTGTGGCGGAGGCATAAAAAACAGAAGCATGAGCAAATCAAATTATTGAAGGTTTGACATAATCCATCAAAGAATTACAGATGCATGAATTGTCAAATTCTTTATTTTAAGACATCACTTGTGAGGTACTCTACCAAAAGTTGTTACTAATTTTTTTGACAATGTCCATTTTCTCAAAAGGCTATATACCATTTAACCTGTGCATTCAATGAATCATTAGAGACACGTCTCTACACACACACACACACCTCTATGGAAAAGACAGAATTGGGGAAATTAATGCTATCATACAGCACACAACATATGGGAGTGTAGCTCACAAGTGATGTCACAAAATTAAAACAAACTTAAAACTTTAAAAAAAAAAGACACTCTTAACCTATGACAGATTTTCGTCAAAATTACACTTATATGTTGCTTTCATTATTCTGGTATAATGAAAGCAAATTTAGCTTCAGGGTGATCTTTCCCTTTATGCATCATATAATCTCAACTTCTGGGCCCGTTGCATAAAACTTACCATTAAGAGTAACTCTGCCATCAATGGTAGCTACCATGGTAACCTTGCTTGACAGCCAATGAAATCCAAGGTTTCCATAGAAATTGCCACCGGTAGCAAAGTTGCCATCAATGGTAAGTTTTATGCAACAGGGCTTCACAACTGTCTTCATGCTTGTTTCAGAATTCACTTGTTGCTATCATAAACCATACAGACCCAGAAAACTCAATGTTAAACAAGCAAAGATAAGATAAATCAAAACTTAAGTTGTGTAAAACATGTAAAATCGCTCCTTTGAGGACACAATAGTGGTGCCGCACCCCACGAATAATCATTGGGGACACCGCAGTGGTGCCAATATCAACACTCCATGAAATAAGTCTATTAAATACGTCAAGAAAAATTAAAACTTATGTAGGAAATGATAGTCTCTATGGAGCGAGAGAATACATATCCATTCAAATGAATCTAAGAAAGGAAGGTGTTTTCAAGCTTACCGTGAGGACATAGATGGAGAAGTTAATGCCTAGATCGGTCTCCTTCTCCTGGCAAAACTTAGCAAACTTTGCGTGGAGGTCATCGCTGACACCCATGTCTGTGAACATTCTGTGGAGCTTGTTGGTGAACTCATAGCCACAAGCTTGCTGTAATGGGACAAAGAAAATGAAGAGGGGGGGGGGGGATCCATGGTTACAACACGGTCTAGCAATCCACTTAACTACACACCAAGAGAATGTCAAATATGACTTGGATGGAGAGACAGATGGATTTATGAATACATATATTTAGATAGATATATACGTGAATAAATAGCTAGATGAGTAGATGGATAGATTGATATCTAGACAGATGGATGAAAATATAGATGGATGGATATATGGAAAAAAAATGATAGACAGATTGGTGGATGGATGAATAGATTTATTGATTGATGGATGGACGGATACATTGATCGATAGATACATAGATAGACAGCTAGAAGGACAGATGGATAGAGGTGTATATAGATGGATGGATATATAAACGGACAGACATATAGAAAGATAGAAAGATAGATAAACAGATAAAAAGATAGATAGAAAGATAGATGGATGGACAGATAGATTGATGGATAGATAGATAGATAGATAGATGGATAGATAGATAGAAAGATAGATGAATTGAAAGATGGACAGATGGATAGATAGAAAGATAGTTAGATGAATTGATAAATGGATAGATAGATTAATGGGTAGATAAATAGATAATAGATAGTTAATATATAAAGAGATATAATAATAGGTAGATAGATAGATAGATAGATAGATAGATAGATGAATTGATAGATGGACAGATAAATACAAAGCTAGATAAACTGCTAGATGGACATGATAGGTAGATAGATAGATAGATAGATAGATAGATAGATAGATAGATAGATATACGCATTGATAGATGGATAGATAGATAGATAGATAGATAGATATATGCATTGATAGATGGATTTATACAAAGCTAGATAAACTGCTAGATGGGCATGATAGGTAGATAGATAGATAGATATATAGATAGATAGATAGATAGATAGATAGATAGATAGATAGATAGATAGATAGATGAATTGACAGATGGATAGATAAATACAAAGCTAGATAAACTGCTAGATGGACATGCCAGTCCTTACCTTAAGCTTGTTGATCATGGCTTCCTCAGCATCCATAGAGGTCGACAAGCCATGTATTAACCTCTTGGCCAACATCCGTGCATAGAACTAGCATGGAGAGAACAAGGAGTCCACACAATGCAACACACTTCATAGTTTCATACTCAGTACTCACTATCCCATAAAAATCACCTGGAAATGTTATGCTTATATCTAAGACCAAATTAATTATTATAAGAGTGATCAGTATTAGTATTATTTACATTACTATTGTCAATATCATAATCAATGATATTCTTCTTACTTTTAATATTATTCTTTTTTACTTATCATTATTATCATTTTCATTTTCATTATCATTATTTATTCTTTATTTCAACAGATTACATCAAATACCAAAAATTAGAACCATGATTAATTCTGAACAATAAATAAAACACATTTGTATGGCTTGGATGCATGCAAAAGGGCTGAATTAAGAAACACGATGCACTCTAATCCCAATTACCATGTAAAAATAGAAATGATTGTATAAATTTTGCATTCTGTAAATGCTCCATCTAAAAGAATGAATTACAGAAAACACTGGCATTATGAACTATTCCACACATTGTCATTGATAAATCAACAATCTACAATAAGTCCTTGGACACGAAACAGACCCCCAAACACACACATGAAAACACATGAAGACACACCCTATTCCCTCTTAAGAAGAAAAGAAAGACAAAATGAAAGCTAGATAATGCTTCCATGACGAAGTCATCCTCACCCGTTGAAAGATGTCTTTATCGTCGATGTATCTGAAGACCAGAATGCACTGCCCTAACCTGTCGTCCAGCTCGGATTCGCTGCTTCCTTTTGAGCTCTTCTTCAACAGTGCGTCACAATGCCTTGCCAACTGTAAACAGGGAACAGCGCAGTGATTTCACACATATGCTGGTTAATCAGAATACAATTTACCAAAGACAGCCTCCCATGTTTGAACAATGCTTTTCAATAAAGACAACAGGTAGCATTGGTAAAGACTATGGAGTCCGTAATCGGAGTAGCATTATGATCCATGCAGTGCATCATACATCTGATCTTTTTTAAAACTTAAATTTTCAAAGGAGCTGTATTTTTAAATGCGGAGTCCCAGTTTAAATATTTTTGGTGATTACTCTTGTAATGATTATCATCATTATTTGCACTATTTATTACTATCTTTACAACAATGAAAAAACAGTGAGGTCAATTCTTGATAAAGACGGTTCACAATCACATAAACAAAGAACAAAGCAATAACTAAAATACCCCCCCCCCCCCCCATTCTGTGCATACCGACCATCTAAGCAGCCTAATCACTGCCCCTTTGACACCTTTTAAGGGAAGTGAGCAGTACACTTGAGATAAGGATTGAGATTACAAATGCTGCAAGAAGCCCCATAGAATTCAGAGTATTTGCCATTAAAAAAAGTGAAGACTCTCATTATTTATCATCAGTATCATGTTGATATTTCTGCAATCATCATCATCATCATCATCATTTTATTTATAGATTTTTTTCTGAGCAGAATCTCTCTGTGATCTTCAGACCTACCAGTTCGGGTGACCTGCATGTGTTGTGCTTTGAAGACATTCTGTGATTCACAATTGATGAGCATGCCTGAAGACAAAGAATCAAGAAACAGAACACAGCCATACTTCAGGGTTACAACGTTTTGCACTTACAAAAAGAGAATCATTGACCTACACTCAAACATGACCTATGAAGGCCACCATTTGCACAACAATTACTGTAAAACCAATAAATTTTCTGGGTAACCCCAGAATCCCTGATAGACTTGAGCAAGCCCACTAAAAAAGAGCAGGCCGGTTTTAAATTTGTGGTGATGTTTAAAACAAAAAGAGCATCATTGACCTACACTCAAACATGACCTATGAAGGCCACCATTTGCACAACAATTACTGTAAAACCCATAAATTTTTTGGGTAACCCCGGTATCCCTGATAGACTTGAGCAAGCCCACTATAAAAGAGCAGGCTGGTTTTAAATTCGCTGTGATGTTTAAATCAAAACATTTTCAATGCTTAAAAAGCGCAGAAATAAATATCTGACACAAATGATCTGTTTTACAGTATTTCACTTTGTTGGAAATATACAGCATGCTAACCAGAGCACTAAAGCACTACTGCTATTCTCAGTAAGTTCAAAGTATTGCCAAGTAATAAAGACCATAAAGTCCATCGGGCAATGCCAATGTGACATAGACATTGCTGTTGCGTTGGAACCTTTTTTTTTCAGGGTTGCCATACATTCTTCATTGATGAAAACCGATGTGTGTAAAGGGTGTTAGACTTTAATTTGTTAATATGAATACAAAACAAAGCTCGCTTAGGTTGTGTACACTGCGTCGCGCTGCGGCGTGGGTACGGCCCAGGATCTCCACACCCTGACGTCATCATGAAATCGCCCCATTCCCTACAAAAAGTGGGCGTGGCCAGAGTGATTGACGGGTGTTTTTAAATGGCGTTTTAATCAATTTCCAATAGTCGATATGATTTCTAATGGGTGCCATTGTCTTCTAAATGTGCTCTACATTACTCTGGTATATAAAGCACTGATTTGAGTGATCTTCAATAAAGTTCAATTTAAATCAAGTCAGTTGTTTTTCCCAATATAACCTGGAGGGTAAATTGTACAATAGAGTTATGGTACTTGTCCAAACGATGCCTTTTGTTATCCAATGTCGCAAACAAAATTGCATAGTTAATTTAATAATGTATTAAACTGTATTCCACTTTGTGAGCAATGAGGATCCCCATGAACAGTTCATAATAAATTGGCTAAATGATTAAATGTAAAATTGTTTCTTACTTACCATATCGAGAGATTTTGTGAAGAGCTGGTCTTTGTTGAAGACGGTGGTTATCATTTCAGAGAATTTTGTATGGAGAGAGAGCATCGCATCCACAAACTGAGCCGGTATCTAGGTTACAAACAAAGGAAGCAATGTTCAAATAATCTTGACAAGTTGCTCATGAATAGCGCACATTGACCAGATGCATACACTCTACAGTGCCTTATGAACAAAGATTAACAAAGTGAGCCCTTTTTTTTTCTTTTCTGTTTTTGCAGAGAAATTGTAGGCATACACCCAGTAGTAAGGATAGTATCCTCCATCCTATAAATTAATGAAAAACAAGTCAGAAAATACTGCTCAAGGGAGACAAGGAAAATGGTCTTTATAGAATGTTTAATGCACAGGTTAATATTAATGGGTTCATATTTCAATGAGAAATATTGTATATAAAGTGAAACAAAAACAAAAACTTCTTTAAAGGCAGGTGGTCTTTATAAACAGATTACTTTAACATATGTTTCAATGAGAAACTTTCTATAAGAGAAACTATGAACAAGATTCTTTCTTGGTTAAAACTTACAAATTTAAAACTTTGTGCTTACCAGGAATGAGCAGCTAGCAGCATGGATGACTGAAAACGTGGTATATTTTACCGTAGTTGAATGTATTCCAATTTCGCAATTGTTCATGAAACCTCGAAAATCTAAACATACAAACAATTTGCGAATATACTAGTATTATGCCTGGAGACTGTTCCAACTAATCTTGGTCAGGGTTGTCGTAATTTGCAAATCCATATGTGGGCGAAATATACCACTTGTACAGTTCATGTATGAGCCAAGCAAAATACAGTACACACATTTTATATTTCAAGAGTGACAGAATCTGTGCACATCTGTGTACATTAGTAGGTACTTACATTGTCCCCATGTAATCCTGCTATAGCTTGTCGACCTGAAGAAATGTGTAGATAAGGGGGATTAGGGAAAATTAGTTCAGATCAAAATTCAGACTCTGCATGCGTTATGAATGGAAATATCTTAAGCATGCACAATCATATCAAGAAATGTGATGTACACTCCAGCTGTATAATGCATGCAGAAAATCAGATAATACCTGTGTGTTTTTCTCCTTCAGAAGTATTCTGAAGGGGGTAATATCTGCAAACAGTTTTGATGCTCTAATATAGGTGCCCATGCCTAAATTATAATCTCTTTTCCTGAGTTGAACGTATCATGAGGTTGTCATAAATGTGTTAAAAACATGTCATTGTTTCTATTTTGCTGGATACTTAATGATGAAATTAATTTTAAACTAGTATACAGTTCATTGACTTTTGACCTTTGACCTGGACCCTTCATGTGATTAGTATATCTGTTCCATGAATGACATTGAATTGAATTGAATTTATTTTCCACATGTTAACACAGAATATACAAGAACATAAAATGATAAATTTTCATGCATATACAGATAAACGAATATAGAGGGACATTAACAAGATAAATAGAATGCAAAAAAAATGAAAGACTGTTTGTAAACTTGACTAACAGAGAATTGATAACATATAACAATGTAGGGGGAGCCTATAAAAAAAAAAGATGCTTGTAGGATTATGAGCTCCACGTATGACATATGGGTACCAAGAGAACAAAATTCATTCAATATTCCTCACAATATTGTGGGATGTGGATATGGGAAGGTCTGGTACACTGACAGACAAACAGAGAGACAGACAGACAAACAGACACATAAACAGACAGACTGACAAACAGACAGATAGACATACGAATGTTCAGACAGTGAGATGGACAAAGGAAATAAATAAGTGCCACTCATAATCCTGCGGCATAGGCATGGTAGATGGTAGACTTACCCGAGTCTACGATGTGCTTCTTCAGTTCCTTCACAATGATAGTCAGCCCATTGGCTATTGGTTTCAGCAGCTCGTACATTCTTGAAAGATCTGTGGCAAACAGTAAATGTTGATTTAAAAAAAAAATCCACATTGAAGGATCTCTATACGTATGCATTCTATGCTCTATATGAAGGGAGGTAACTAACAGTGAAGAAGACAATGACTGTATGAACAATATTAGAGGAAGCAGCAATAAATAATGTGAAGTATGGCAGGCCTGTATTTTCTTTCTTTTTTATCACAAGATTTACCCCCTCCCCTTCTGAAAAAGTCACTGAAATTCTTGTAATAAATTTACTGAACATTGCTTCCATCACACAGTCTCAACGAAAACAATGTGCTATTGATGCATTTTGGCGTACAAAGTACACAATACCAATTTGTCTGGCTCTCGAAGGATTATTCTGTTCTTTAATGAGCTCGCGTACATGCCAGCTAGCATTTTCTCCACTCACATACTGAGCAGCGCGGCTCCCCCATAATCTCCAACAGACCATATGCAACAGACTATGAATAAACATCAAAGTCCTTATACATGTGTGGCGCAATTAAACCACACCCCTTTGGTTACTGCAATTCCATGGTTCCATTGCATAAAACTTACCATTGATGGTAACTCTGCCAACAATGGTAACTACAATGGTAACACCACTCGATAGCCAATCAAATTCAAGGTTTCCATAGAAGTTGCCATTGAGAGCAAAGTTACCATCAATGGTAAGTTTTATGCAACAGGGCCCATGGCAAGTTTTTGACCCTCTTCCTGGAGCAGGGTTCTTGAAGCCCGAAAAATCTAACCATGAGCAATGGGTTAAGACTGGTCACCTATCCCTTCTTACCGTGTCTCTGCTCCTTGCGGACCATAGTACTGCATTCTGAGTGGAGGAGCTCTATGTGGTCGGCCACCATTCTCTTCTGGCACTCCTCCAGGATCCGCTGGTAGGAGCTTGGGTGGAGAAACTTGTGGCTCCTTAGCTGTTCCTCCTGGAGCCGCTGGAGAACCTAAAAGGGCACCAGACAAAAAACAGATAAACATGGTTAAATCGAGATTACTGACTCAGCAGTTATTTCTGTGAATCAGTGAGTAATTTAATTAGTTAATTAATGAATGGATGAATAAATGAGTGAATTATTTATTAAATGAATAAATGGATGAGTGGATGAACAATTGAGTGAATGTGAATGAGTGTAAACATGAATGACTGAATGATTTATTCAATGAATAAATATATGAGTGGATAAACAATTGAGTGAATGTGAAAGAGGGTAAACATGAATGACTGAATAAAATGCATAAATAAATTAACAAAAATAAATGGAGGAATGAATGAGTAATAAAAATGAATGAATGAATGAATGAATGATGGATGACAAGTGAATGAAGGTCTGAGTGTACAAGAGAATAAATTACTGAGTGAATCAATCACTTAATAAAATAAATCATTGGCTGAGTAAATCAATGAATGGATGAATGAATGGATGAATGAATGAATGACTGACTGACTGACTGACTGACTGAATGAGTGAATGAGTGAATGAATGAATGAATGAATGAATGAATGAATGAGTGAATGAATGAATGAATGAATGAATGAGTGAATGAATGAATGAATGAATGAATGAATGAATGAGTGAATGAATGAATGAATGAATGAATGAATGAGTGAATGAATGAATGAATGAATGAATGAATGAGTGAATGAGTGAATGAATGAATGAATGAATGAATGAATGAATGAGTGAATGAATGAATGAATGAATGAATGAATGACTGACTGACTGAATGAATGAGTGAATGAGTGAATGAATGAATGAATGAATGAATGAATGAGTGAATGAATGAATGAATGAGTGAATGAATGAATGAATGAATGAATGAGTGAATGAATGAATGAATGAATGAATGAGTGAATGAATGAATGAATGAATGAATGAATGAATGAATGAATGAATGAATGAATGAGTGAATGAATGAATGAATGAGTGAATGAATGAATGAATGAATGAGTGAATGAATGAATGAATGAATGAATGAATGAATGAATGAATGAAAGACTGGGCAAGTGATTGAGTGTACCTTTTCCATATACTGGGAGCAGTTGTGGTCCTGTAGTAGCCTGGCTGACTCCTTCCTGTAGAAGGCACCCGTTTGCTCCAAGCACTTGTTCTCAAACAGATCTTGATAGAGCTGTCAGGAAAGACAACACGGCACTGGTCAGTCCATGTCACCAACAGCTACAAACAATTCCTTTCAAATATTTACTTAAGTCTATTATATATTTGGTATTAGCAATAAATATTTTTGCTTTGACTAAGAGTCCTTGTAAGTGCAATTGAGTGTTTTGCCAGTATTTTGCCAGTAGTTGGGGGAGGGGTTACCTTAAGTTGCTGCTTCTTCTTATACTGCTCCACCTCTATCATTGATCTGATGATGATGTGGGGGGGGGGGGGGATAGGAGGGGGGGCGGGTAGGAGAGGGAAGGGTAAGAGGGTGTGGAGAGGGGTTACCTAGAGTTACTAATTCTTCTTATATTGCTCCACCTGATCGAGTGAGCTGATGATGCTGTGGGGAGGGTGAAGGGGGTGGGGCAAGGAGGGGAGTTGAGGGATGAGGGGAGGGGGTACGAGGGGATAGGGTAGGAGGGTTTCCAGAGGGATTACCTTGAGTTGCTGCTTCTTCTTGTACTGCTCCACCTCCACCAGTGAATTGATGACGCTGTGAAGCACCGAGTGTTGTGTGTCCTCTCCAGCCCGATCTCTATCAGATACAACAGAGTCCAGTGCATTATGTTTCCATTAACGGTAAGGAGGTAGTGGCAAAAGCTACAAGCTCTGATCAATGCAGGGCAGTGCTGCTGTCATCCCTGGATCAGAATTTTATCTAGTTTAAAAAATCATTTTGAGATGTTTCCTTCATGGCATCCTGAAATCCACCAAAAATTGGACCTATATTCACAGCAGAATGACCCTCATTGATTAGTGTTTATCATTACTACCCACTCAAAGGGCATATAATGTACTGGGAAGACAAAAAAGCCTTCAAAACGGTGATCGTGAGCAATCTTCTTGCCAATGGTCTTAAATTCATGTATTATCCATTTTAGAAACTTGCTAAAAGTTATTTGCCCTGAAATAACCCATATTTGGAGTAATTAGTGATTAAATTACAAACCCTCAAAATGCTAGGCCCGAACATTTTTAAGATCACCCTTTGAAGGCATTTTTGTCTTCCCAGTACAGTACATGTATATGCCCTTTAAACAAGAGCATGATCATGCATTTGCAATATTAACTAAATTGTTAAGACAGTACAAACCAGAAAAAACACTTTGTTCTAGTTCAAAGTCATTATTCACTCTCCCACCAATAATAACCAAATCTAATGGGGAAAAGTCATTTTTACATTCAGCCTCTGTTTTATGGAAAAACTTGTCAGAATACCTCAGAAACTTAGAAACATAGGAACGATTTGTTTGAAAACATATATGTTTTGTTCATTATAGATATATCACAACTATGAAGCCAGTGCACTTTTTTATATTTCTAATGTAGTCTATTCTATTAGGCACATAGAGACATGCAATTAGGCCTATGTTCTCTACATTTTGTATTTTGTTTGTATTTTCTGTGTACATTTTTATTTTTACAATGCACTGTTGTGTTTTTTCTATTATTTTTTGTCATTTGCTGTTATTCTTTTGTACCTTCTTGTCAGTGGAGGCCATTTATCTGTATTTCTATATCGACAATAAAATTGAATCTCAATCTGAAATCAGAATAATGATCTATACAAAATAGTTGATTTATTATTATTATTATTGTTGTTGTTATTATGGGAGACATGGATGTTTGACTCACTTGTGCATCTCTCTGAGGAGGAGTTCCTGGAGCTGTTTCTCTAAGGGTTTGATCATCAGCCGTTTCCAGATGTCCAAACCAAGCTGCCAATCATGGGGGGAAAGGGTTCACAGGTCAGTTAACCCTAATACTCCGGGGGGGGGGGGGGGGGGGGCATTATGGCCCCCCTCCCCCCCTGTCGAAGTTTTGTCAGTACTTCCTAACACCTCAATATTTCGAAACGAAATTTCTTGACTTTTTTCTCTGATCCTTCCCGCACATTTTAATACCAAATTTATGGCGACCGGACCTACCGTGCAGGTGTCAGATTACGTTTACCGAACACATGTCACTGAAATTTTGCTATTTTTCTATGTGACTGTGTATAACCCTATGGATAAAATCAGGAGCTTTTCCAATTTATGTAAATACTTTTCTAATAAGTGTTATCATTGTTTCAAATAGTGTAAATAATCCACACACACACACACACACACAAACACACACCCACACCCACCAGGGTGGTCCCCAGTGTAGAAAACACGCGGTGCAAACACCACGCGTCAGGTCCAGAAAGTGATTGTGAGCCATGTGTAAATTCACTGCACCATGCGTAAAATCAGTATCAGTCTTATTATTCTTATTGTTTTTGTTTTCTTTGAGCCACGCGTTCCATAGTTGTGTACCACGCGTCCAGCACAGATATCTGACAAAAAGTGACATTCTGCTTTTTTGAGCCATGCGTAAAAGATTTTCTGGTGACCACCCTGACACCCACGCATACGCATCTGAATCTTGACGAAAAACAAAGAAATACATAAGAAAATTGAAAAACAATAAAATACATAAGAAATAATTACCACAATCTTTTTCTTTCAAGAATTGATGAGGGAGTGATGAAAGACATTTGTACCAAAAATTGCTATTCCTGAGATTTTATTTAGTGAGAAATAACAAAATGTATGATTTCTCGTATAAATTAGCATAAATTAATTAGTTAAAAAAAAAATAAAAGGACTTTCGTGAATTTAGCTATACAACTTTGGAGATTACATAATTCTTTACCCTTGTGCAAAATTTTGAGGCAGTCGGGCGACCCATGGCTGCCCCCCCGTTAAAAACAAGCTTTGAAATACCCCGGGAGTATTAGGGTTAAGAATCGATACAGAAAACTTTCACTGGCTGAGCTTTTCATCAAGGTCAGAAATAAACACATATTTGCAAGGGATACTTTAGTCAAGCCTGAACCAGGCCTACGAAGAGAAATCAGTTTGCACAGGGACTCTCTTTTTATTCACTACGGCTCATTTCTCTCACTGCCACGTATAAAGCACCCTGAGCACCCATGTTATTTGCCAATGGTAAACACACAGTGGAGTTTCAGTGTCTACCAACCTTAATGTTTGAGACCAACTATGCCCAAACCCAAAACTCTTGACTTTTTTTGCTGATATGAGCTACAGCACTTTCAAACTTTATTGTTTCCATTATTTAGTCAAATAAAAAAAAAATGTGTGAACAATCACAACTTTGTTTATATGTATCAAATTATTGTAAAACTGGTACCAAATGAAAGAGAAAGGGCAAAAATATCCAATTGTGTCAACATCTCATTTCGATATGTTTTGCCAAATTTAAAGGTTTTGCCAGAGCCAGTCACATTTTGTAAATTCCTGCGATTGAGAGACAGAGAAAGCAATACATGTTAGATGTTAGGGCACAAAAGAGCTCTCCGATTTCATGATTTGCCTCATGCAGCAATTAATATGCTCTCAATAATGCCCTCAATACTGGACCACATTAAGTGGGATGATCCCCTTGTCATGGACTTTTGAAACACAATTCTGACCAAGAAAGGTGAAAGAATCTGTCCAAAGATATTCATCTTTCACTGAATAAGGATTCAGAAAGTGTACCAACTTTTACCAATCACCATTGCAGGTGGAAGTCAGACATGAACATTAAGAAATAGCAACCACATGGCCAACTTACAATGAGCCTCAAATTCAAATGTTTACCTAGCAACATTACAAACATTACTTTTCTGACACAAGAAAATATTATAGAATCTATTAGGCAAATACATCATGATTTAACAATGAATTACGGTTAGAGATGTCAGCTTCTTACCTCTCCTATGTCCATCAGTTGATGTTCCTCGATGGCGTCGGTCAAGGCAGCAAAGTTCCGGTCAGCCTCGCTCATCTTCTGTTTGCGGATGTGTTGGTTCAGGTAGCTGCATCAAGATACAGGATGGATGCATCAGACATGAACATCATGATATGTAACACAACTTGTAACAAGCAGTAGCCGGCTCACTCACATCCCCTTGCTGAACATGCCTAAATATTGCAATGTATGCAGCTTGACGAATGGATATATGCTTTTGTTTATTGTATTTTACTTATTATAAAACATTGTAAAATTTGGCAACTGACCGCGACTAGAGTTGCTTTTTATCAATTAATATACCTTTAAATTCATCAATCAATCAATCCTCTGGCAGTAATATGCAATATAAAAGCCAGTTCTTGGTTGCAATGTAGATTATTGCTGGTACAAATACCACTTACAGATAAAAATGGGTGTAAATGTATCATATGGTCGACCACGTTCATACCCATTATCATGCAGATACGAGCACACCTATTCAGTTCTGAGAAGGTAGTGAATGAGTACTCCACCACATGCACCTGCTTCTTTTGTTGTTATGGGCACACTTTAAAATGTCTTCACATCCATCACCCAACTCAGCTTCATGAAAGAATCCTAGTCTGCATTCTAGTACTATTTGATTCAGTGGATTGTGCAATTATGGTGAAACTACAAACTGACTTATGGTCACTACTAGGCCCAGGAGCTAGTGTTGCCAGCTCCCACTGACCCTCAGAGTCACCCACTGAATTGCCAGCAATGATAATCGAAGAATAATAATATAAAATTTGTGTACAGCACATAACGCATCAATGTGTTTGCATTTCTGAATGTGCTTATCGATTGATTCCTCTAGCAGCCGTAGTCAGCGCTAGAAGCGAGTTGATCTACATTACAGCTCAAAGGAATTGGCATAGGGAAAAGGAAAGGGAAGAAAGGGAAGAACCTGCAGTTTTAAACCGCAGTATATTTTGTCCAGTTCAGCATGAAACACGATGCTTTAGCCTAAAAAGCATCATGTTTCATGCTGAACTGGACAAAATATACCACGGTTTAAAACTGCAGGTCCTTCCCTTTCTTCCCTTTCCCTTTCCATATGCCAATTCCTTTGAGCTGCAGTGTAGATCTTGGACAATACTTACGAGTAGAGTTGATCCATGTAGGAAGCACCCTTACTGTACTGTTGCCAGAACTTGTGGTAGAGTAGCAACAGACTTTCTCCTGCATCTTGCACCTCCTTCAAAAGCAAGATGAAGAAGATACATATCAGTTGCTTTACAATGATTGTCTGGAGTTCTATTCTCCCTCTGCTTTAGTAAGCAAATAATCATCGTTGGTGAGGGTGATGGTTCGTCTCATTGCCTGAAACCAAAATTTGATTATTTGCTTTATATTCCATATCTGAAACCAACTATTTATACCAAAAATGACAATTTGACGTACAAAAGTTATGTTTACTTCTCTACCTCACCCCAAGCCGCTGCCATGGGGAACGGGCGTTAGGACGCGCTTTAGGACGCGTTAGTCAATTGATAGTCTGAGTGCAACACACTTTTATTTTGCGCGTACTCAAAATATTGATCACGCGTTAGGACTGTGAGGAGCGAAGAGATCAGCGAAACCAAAAAGTACTATCACCTAGAGTGCAACTAACTTTTCTTCTCAGGTGATTAGATGGACAAAACTATGCTTTATCACGTGATCAACTCTTGACCAATCGTATAGCAACATTCTTAGTATGTGGAATATAATTTCTCATATCTTCTTTCCATAATTTTAAAAGAAAAAAAAGTTTGTCTTTTTGCAGAAATAATAGGAAAAAATAATAACAAATTTATAACCAAAAACTGTAATTTACTTTATTTTACTCATTGCGCTCTCATTATCAAACAACAATTGATGCTGCACTGCAAATATTCCATATTGCAATAAGATCTCCTTTCAAATTACACCATAAAAAGTATATGTTGCCATTCAAAATTTGGAATAAATTGCCTCTAAAGACATGTAAAAACGAGCCCTTCACAAAAGATCTCAGGGTTGGTATTGAACCATTGGTACCCCGGTATTGCTTTGTCCTAATTGACTTTGTACATGATCTTTGTAACAACTTTTGAAGCCTTTCCCAAGAGTTGATCTTTTTAAACCTACGTTGATAACTTCAGGAAGGTCTAAATGAGGGCATAAAACTATTGGCTTTTGAAAATTACTTAAACATGAGCATCTTGGCACCATTTTGTCAAAACATGTACATGTACATGTTCTCAGTCCTCCTAAAGAGAACCAAAATTATCTGCATTTTTTACACTAGCTCATACATCCCACTGCTTAAATGACCTTTGCACTGTTCCACATAAATAATGGCTGTAAATAAAGGTGTTATATGCATTGAATTGAAATTCATCCATGATCCAAAACTGTCGGAGTACTTACAGTTCTTAGTCTCTCCACGTGCTCTTCCAGAAAGCCTTTAGTTTCATTGTACAGCCTCTCACTATGTGGTTCAGGGAAGGCTACGCAAAGAGCATACACATCCCTGTATGCAATATGGTGTTAAGGAAGCAACACATGGAGTGCTCACATATTTTGTAAATGTACTGACAGTTTGTATCATTTCAAACATCTTCCTGTTGATTCTTCTATTTCTCTCTCAGGGTTTGTCTATTCACATGTGAAATGGCCTCCAATCTACACAGAATATTTACTTCCCATGTTCTCTTATGTTATTTGTGGGGGCTAAATTGATCTGAGCTCCTTGTATTTTTTTGATGAACTGTTTCCGTAATGTGTAATCACAACTCTCCCCCTGACAGCAAAGTAACACATTGTTATAGTGCTGGCATGTGTTTAGTGATTCAGTTTTAATGAATAGAAAGCACTCTAAATGTATAAATTGTTGCAAATCAACAAACCACAGAGAAGCTTCAAAGTACAAATCAGCTCAAAGGAACTGGCAAAGGGAAAGGGAAAGGGAAGAATGGGTAGGAGCCGCAGTTTTGAACTGCGGTATATTTTGTCCAGATCAGCATGAGACATGATGCTTTTTAGGCTAAAGCATCATGTCTCATGCTGAACTGGACAAAATAAACCGAGGTTTAAAACTACGGCTCCTTCCCTTTCTTCCCCCTCCCTTTCCCTATGTTAATTCCTTTGAGCTGTAGTGTACCTCCCTTACCAAGGGACTACACAACTACTGAGTGTTTATATGGGTGTGAAAGAGACCTGTCAACGAGTAAGAAGAATAACACTATACACAACGGAAAATGGTATATTAGGAGGTGTAAGGATACGAGAATCTGTCGTTCCAGGTTCCCCTTTTGATGTCACCGAGCTGAATGACAGATTGGACCGTGTCTAGGAGCCTTCCCCAGGTCTCCTCAAAGTTGACAACCCGCGGCTTCAGCGACATGGCTGGCTCCGAGTCAACAGCACCACAAGCACAGGCCTCTGCAAAGATAAAGAAAAAAAAATCATGCACAGTAAAATATGAGACAACTCCAATTACCTCACACAATTTGCTTTTTCATTTAGTCTTCTTTAAACAGGATACATCGTAGCTGCATTAGTGAGTTTATTCTTTCTGATGGCCCTGGGGATAAAAAGAAAAGCTATTTATACATGCAAGATCAACACAAAAACACAAAACAGAACAAATAAATATAAATTTCACTTAACAACTAAGATTACTGATCATGCTAACCTCTATCATAATCTGCAATTTACACACACACACACACACACACAAAGTATTTTCTCCCAGGAAAACCTATATGCATTGTGTAGGCATCCGTGAATAAACAATAGCCGCGCATATTTTACCCCCAAAACTAGTAAATGACCACCTGATGAAAACATTGACTGTACTACATGTTAAGCATACTGCTACTGCTTCATGTTCATTATTTCACTTGTATGTTTATAAATGGTCCTATCATAGTATACTCTCATACATTTTTCCCACAGCCTTTGACTTCATCACACTAAGGTTGTGACTAAAGAAGAGACATAGATGTAACTCAGCCCCAGCCTATACTATAACCATGGACCTTTCATGGATGGACTGCGCTCGGATAGACCTCCTTTGATCTATGAATGATGACCGCAGCCTCCTAAAAATTCAAGACATTACAAACATTATGCTGTATTTTAAATTAGGCAGTGCCTTCCTCTGAATAACAAAAGAAAATCTGGTTTCAGAAATATGTCAACCGTTCAGCCTTCGCTGGGAGTTCAAAGCTGATCATATTACACACACTGGAAATTAGATTGTGGGTGAGCGAAGGGAAACTTTGATAAAATTGTAGAAAGAATTTGGTCCGTAACTTTTTCGAACATCTCCGCACATGAAATCGAGGTCGTTTCCATGGAAGGTGAAACACTCAATAAACGCTTTACAAGATATTTGAAAGGAAATATGATTGCCCAATGTGTGATATGGAGGCATTTCTCTGACATGTTTTTGACAGTATTCTCGATTTATCAAAAAAATGAAGCAACAATAAAAAATCTGAAATTCACAGAATCGTATCATTATACGATGTTCAACTACTGCACATGCACTTTAGTACATGAAGTGGTTCTGAAATCTTCTGCGCAAACAGAATATGTATTCCTCAAAATGCATCCTACATTTGTCTTGCTTGTTTGGCGGCGGATCTCCCTCGATAAAAGAGCCAAACGTGTAAAATATTCCATTATGATATCAGTGCACAGGACTGCTGTCGGAATAAATTACACTTTGTGCTGACTCCATTCCTTAGTCCTCTCTGCTATAAGCATAGGGGAAAATGTGGAGAGATTCATATTTATTTGCAGTACAGCATATTCAACGACAAATGGAAATATTGAAGATTCGTCACTGGACATCAATTTCTCACACTCACTTTTCAATGATTAACAATGAGATTAAGATAACTTTAACATTCGGTATGATGTTGCTGAACAAAACCGATAGAGATGCCTAAAGTATGACACGATTCATTTAAATCAATTTAATGATAAACTAATAGTGTGAACTCATCGTCATCTTGACAATGATGTTGCCATGATTGGTGGAAAACTTACTGGCTCAATTGGCTGCCATACTCATCATAGGCATAACCTTTTCCAATTATGAAATATTGTATACTCATACTAAATACAGAGAAAATGCTTCTTTGATCACACATACATAGCTTCCTAGTCATTTAGCCTTAAGTTCGGTCACCATTATCCACTCATCAGACATCGATGAAGTTTCTATTTGAGTATTTCAATCATACATGCAAAAGCAAAGCAATTTCAAGCACCATACATGAAGGGCAACGTGTGGGACCGCACCAATTATCCCGTCATTCGACAACTGATTACAACACAACTGAATAAAGTTACATAATTATCCAAAGTGAAACTCACCACACCAAATTTACGAATTTGTATGATTTTTAGAGTCTACGTGATGAAACGAAGAAGTCAAAATGACGATGATCATTTGGCGAGTGTCATAAATATGAAAAGAAATTAAAGCTCCAAGTCTGTCGAACTTCTGGAACAGCTGAATATCCGTGTCATTTGTCGCCGACAGAGGGCTCATACCGGCATATTCGGCATTCGCAATATCCGGGAAATGGATGATGATTAAAATATGTGTCAAATTGAAGTATTTCACATAAAGTTTTTAAGAACTATTCTACGTGTTAATAAATGTACTCCAGACTGCATGGTTTATGGTGAAACTGGTCGAAGTGTAATTCTAAACCATGTCAAATGCAGAATGGTTGGGTTTTGGTTAAAGATCATCAAAGGGGAATTCAAACCAAGCACTCATTTTTACTTTACCGTCTTTCAAAATGCTCGAGCCAAAATGCAAATTCAGCATCAAATTGGTTACGCTATGTTGAAGAGCACAGGATTTGCTAATGTGTGGTTATCTCAGCGTCATGGATTTAAATCTGAATGGGTAGGCCTACTGAAAGCATTGAAGTTGAGACTAGCTGATATATTTAAACAGGGTTGGAAAGCTACAATGTGGAGCGCTCCAATTACAGAATGTTTGAAGGCATTATTGGAACTGGAAGAGTATCTATTGTTTCTTAATATTAAAGATGCAACTACTTTGTGTAGGTTCAGATGAAGATCACATAGTGTACCTTTTAATAATAATAGGTTTGACTCAGACATGTGGCAGGATGCTATGTGCACACTCTGTTTGTCAGATCGGCACAGGGGATGAATTCCATTATATAATTGTTTGTTCTTTCTTTTTGGAAGATAGAAAGTTATATTTACAGAATCAGTATTATAGAAATGGTATCTATGGAAATGGATTCACTTTTTAAGATGCAAAACTCTTGCCAGTTGAGGAAACTTGTAAAATTTGTTAACATAATCATGAATCATTTTAGTCACGAGCCAAAAAGAAGTGATTTTGTTGATGTTACTGTTCAGCGTCATGAACATGTTGTTACACGTAATGGTAGAATTGTAATTACTGAAGAAGTTATGTACTCTATTTACTGTACGTATTTGTATGCATTCATGTTATTGTATATCATGGTAAATATGTTGAACTCTCATACCTCAAAAGGGGGTCAATAGAGTTGATATCTTATTTTATCTTAAATGATGTTATGATTTTAAAATTTTCGGATGACAAATGTTGAGTTAGATCAGAGAGGAGTTGAATACTTGTTCTTTACTGTCATATGAAGGTCGCACGTTGGTCCTTTAGAGTGGGTAATCAGAGCTCATATCGATATACACGGACACCATTCACAGGATATAGAGCCTACCCCAAAATAGACACAATTTTTTTTTAATGCCCGGGATTTTAAAACTACGCGTTAACCAACTGGATCAGTTATGTCTGGTTAAAAAGTGTGAAGGTCACTCGTTACTCTGATACCAGTTACTGAATAAATACAAATTCATTAGATTAGAGTAGACGAAACATATAAAAGCCGAACTACATGTTTTTATTACACGCCGAAAAGTGTTGATTGTGTTGTGTCATAAGGCCCGGTCACACCGCCAGAACATTGCTGGAGCGTTCCTGGAGCGGTGAACAAAAATCATCTCCGCTCGTTACCGTTCACCACCGTTTACATGGTTTAGCAGAAGTTGGCCTCCGCTAAGGCAACGCCGTATCCGCTCGGCCACCGCTGATGGTCCCTCTACCTCTCCGAAAGTTTTAAGCTGCACAAAATATTGCGAGCGGTGAGGGCGAGCAAATTTTCCGCTCCGGCAAAGTTCACCACCGCTCCAAGAACGTCCTGTCAAAGTTTGGCACCGATAGACGCAAGAAAGACACATGAAATTGAAGGTTTGATGAAAATCCGTCAATGGATAAGAAAGTTATCACCTTTTAAAGTTTTGATTTTGTGACGTCATGTGCGAGGTGCTCTCCCGTATATAGTGTACGAAAATGTGCATTTTCTAAAAAAAAATATGCATCTTTGTACCTGTGCATTTTATATGTCATCAGAAATACGATTTTGCACATATATCTGCATAAAAAAAAAATCATTCCGTTGTGAAGAACGGTATGGGAAATTTGTCTAATTACACAAAATGGGAGAGCACCACGCACGAGACGCCAAAATTGAAATTTCAAAATCTAATATAGTCCTTTCCCACTTATATGTTTATTTTATGTTTCTGCTTTTAGTGAAACCATCTTATTTTCAGGGTGGGCTATCCCTTTAAATTTTTCTCACTGTCGCATTCAATGGAAGAAAGACCGGAGACCATCTTGCGCATTGGTCTGCATCTCAGTGTCCGTTCTGCGGTGCATACGCGCAATGCGTGTATTGCTCGCAACGTGCTAATTAAGCGGGACAATCAGGAATGTACACTAGGCCCATGCTTGCCGCGGTTCAAACCATAAACAAGGATATTTATTTTTGTTTACTTGTCCTGAAAATGTTCGTGAAGCTATGATTGTGAGATTTCATACACTTTTTTCTTAGGGTATATTGCTGATTCCTGCTGAGTTTCATGACTTTGGGCAATGGGACACCCTGTCTTTATAGAAGCCTAACAGCTAGGTTTACAATGATGTAAAATACAACCACACAGAACAAAAATTGAACGAAAGCACGGTGGAGCTGACTGATGCAGACCATAGCGCACAGGCGCTATGGGTTTCGGGCGACCCGCCCACAATCTCCTCTTCAACCATTTTCCGTGTGTTTTTATTTTCATTATTTATACAAATATCACCTTTTTAACCTGCAAAGGGGAAGCGTACATGTCCGACATTTATTGTTTGGCCTGCCATGTCCCATCCTCGAAGGTTTACTTAAAACATCATTATCAAGCGTCGCTTTTCGGGAGCGCCAAGCCTAATGCATCTGCCTCTTTTAAACAGCGCCACCACGCCTAGGCGATCAGTGCCATTGGGCAGTTGGGGATAAACAGGAATAACCGTCTTACTATTCGGGGCATTCTTTAATCGAAATTACATATTACGGTATACAGTGGTATATGCACACCACACGCGCATTAGCGATCTTCTACACCGTACAAGTTCAATGCTTGAATAGAAAGTTACCCGAATAGTGGAAAGTTTATGGGAAAACGTATTTTGAGATTATCATAGCTACTTCGTCTAAAATTTTAACATCTTTCAAGCTACGATGCAACAAATCTACTTCAATCAAAATTAGATCTATGTTATATATTCATAAATCCTAGGATAAATCCTAAGATTCCACCAAAAGTATAGAAAGGTGAAAATTAAAGACTTACTTTCTGCCGATCACACGTCTATCGCAGACATTTTCAATCTGCTCGAGTCTGACATAAATTTGACCAGTCAGATTGTACGACGGGTTGTTGGCTATGAATATTTAAATCGTCAATCGGTTCGACGAAAAAAAAAAATAGCACACGGCAAACGAGCGGGAAAAAATGTGCGCATGCGTGAAATTACGTATTCATTAGTATTAGCGTTTTCATATTCAAAATGGCGACCCGTATCGATCGCCATACAGTGTACAGGTGCAATGTTCAGTCTCTAGATAGGGCGTTCAGAGGAGCCAGATGCAATCTCAGCGGATCCAACGTCCAACAGAGACTGATTTTTTGGGGGGGACGTTTTAAAAGTCGTGTTTCAACTCAAATTTAATCTGTCATCCATTTCCAATTGAGGTAATTTTGGAGGGGAATCTCGGTCTCACCGTCTCACCAAGTCAACGTACATTCCGCCAACAGGCAAGGACAGCATGTCTAGCCTTAAATGCCCATTCAGCAGGTTTAATCTTCCACATAGATTGAATCCTTTCACGTCATGATCTTTATGCCTCCCTACACATTGATCTAATCTGTGTTCTAGTGACCGTAAAATCTCCGTTCGTAAAAGTATGCCACATGAAAGTAATAATACAAATAGTTATAGGCCTTAAGATTTTCGCGCTCATACTATTGAACTCTTTCACTCAAACAATGTTTTGAAGATTTATGACTTATTTTCCTATAACTTGGGTATTTTTATGTATACACTAGAAAAAAATGAATTGCCACATGTTCTCTCAAATATGTTTGACAAAAATACTGAATTTCATAGTTATCCCACGAGAATAGCAAAATGTTATCACCTACCAAAGCTAAGAACGGTATTTTCTAGAAGGATTTTCACTTTCACTGACCCAAAACATTGCAATGCCCTTCCAGGCACATTAAAAGAAAAACCCTTATTAAGTGGGTTCAAAAATGCCCTCAAGCCCTTTTTGTTGCAAACTTACCAGAATAGGACGTTCCCCTCTCCCTCTCTGTCTCTTTTTCTGTCTCTCTCTAAACCTTCTCTCTCTGACGGTCTTCTTTTTCTCTTTCTGCATGTTTCCCCCTTTTCTTCTTCCTTTTTACTCTCATTCTTATTTTCTTCATTTATCGCCATCATCTTGTCATTCTTTTGTTTCTGACTTGCTTTGTTTTGTTTAATTGTGTGTTTTTGTCGTCTGTCATGTTTTTTTCTTTTCTTTCCCGTATTTTTTTTTTTCATAATTAAGTTATAAATGCATAAAGTATAATTATTATATTGTGTGAACCTACCTCTAACAAGCTTTGCTTTCAAGTAGGTTCGTTTTTGCCATTTCCTATAATTAAATCATTTTGCATTAACAATGACTAAAAAAATACAATGTCAAAGATATTTCAATGCCCATTACTGTTTTGTCATTACGTTTGTTATTGTCTATATTATTTGAAAAGGGATGACAAAATCAATTATAGTAAATAAAGTATAGAGCTACTACTGCTACTACTAAACATGAATCCAATAGTGAAAAGAAAGAGAACTTGGCATTCATTCATTCATTTCCAGTTTATTTCCAGTTTTATGTAAAGGGTTACTAATTTAGAAAAGTAAGTTCCCACTGATATATGTAAAATAATCCACTGAAAACGAATTTCATATTTGTTTGCCGCAATACTCTCTTAATTCCAAAGATTGAAAATGTCGATCTATCAAGCGATTGAAATATTTGTCAATCTAATAGATTGAGGATAGATCGACAAACGATAGAAAAACGACTTGAAGATCAACGGGTTTTCTCAATTGGTTATAGATTGAAAAAGTTTAAATCTATTGAAAGATTTGTAGAAGGGTCAGGATCCAGTAAAGTCTGAGAGCTTACATATATATATCGGTTGCAAAGTCCATACGATTTCTGAAATCTCGCGTCACTTTGAAGATGAATAGCATAAATGTTTTATTTTTGAGCCCAAACAATATTGGAATCAAAATCTCCGCTGAAGTATTGGTTTTTTAGAGCCGTAAGTGTCGTTGCCGTACAATCCAAAGAAAGATCAGGATCCAGCAAGGTCTGAGAGCTTACATATTTAAAAAAAAAAATTGAGGCCTGTTTTTGAAAGCAAATAACTCGTAAAAATATAAAAATAGGTATTAAGAAACATATAATCTCAATCCCTGTCTAAAAAAAATCCTGATCAGTACGCTTACAGAAGTCACCAGCAAAAGATCTCGCGAGCATATCGAAATCCTTTATAATCTAGGTGCAGCAAAATCTGCGCGTGAGATTTCGCGAGACGAACAATAAAACGCTCACGATTTTTATAGAACGAGCGAGCGCTGCCGATTGACTGAAACATGCATTAGCCTCCCCAGTCCCCAGATTTAAATCACCTTTCTTGTAGTTTATGGTCATGGATTAACAAAAATAGTTTACCATACAAGCGAAACACTGAATAATTGTATTTGTGTGTCTGACGTCAAAGTAGGAAGAGGAAAAATTAATGAAGTTACTCAACTCTCTTAATTCCTAAGATTGAAAATGTCGATCTATTCTATAAAGCGATTGAAATATTTTCAATCTAATAGATTGAGGATAGATCGAAAAACGATAGAAAAACGACTTGAAGATCGACAGGTTTTCTCAATCTGTAATAGATTGAGAAAGCTTTAAAGACAGCCCGTCCCTTTTTCAGATCACCACAAAATCATCGAAACTTTGGCAAAACATATAGAGAAATATTAGCAAGCTGTTTATTCATAATTTGAAACTGATACGTAGTGTAAAATTCGAATAATGTACGTAAACAACGTCTGATTAAAAGTCTTTACCTCAGGCTCTCAGCAGTTTGTGTTGAAATATCTAACAAAGACTAATACTTTTTTCGTAGTACGAAAAAAGTCGGTTTGAAATTTAACGGCTGAAATTTTTTTTATACAGAAAGCTTCAACATGCTATATTCTTAGAAATGGTCTTGAATCACACTTTCTTCAATTTACGATCGTGATAGACGATTTCAAATTTTAAGCTTGCAAAAGGGACGGACAATCTTTAACCAATCAAACTTAAGAACATTATCACGTGACTTAAAATTCGCGCTTCTGCATATTTTGCATCGATTGCGCGCGTGCGTTTTGTGCATGCCGCAGCGCGAGAAATTCAGACGACAGTGATGGATCTCAAAGACGACTTAAAGGGGGAATTCCCTACTCTGGCCGATTACGATATCATTTCGGTGTTTGAAGGTGAGTATTTTATACATATGTAAATATGATATATTAGTCCAAACTTTTGAATGAAGTAATGCTTGCCAATTACAAATCTTGGTTAGGCTAGGCCAAGCCAACTGCGTTGTACCTACTGTCAATGAAGGTGCTTTGAAACTTCGCGCACGAACATTTCGAACTTTTTAGTTTTACAAGGTGTCCTAGGATCAACAAAATCACGGTAATCTCAATGAAACAAGCATTAAAAATACTCCTTCTATTCTGATCGAGGATTCGATGTATCTAAAACATGTTCTATTTAAACTCACAATTAATTGACTGCCATTGACTTAACACGCATTGCATTCATGTGTAGTATGATGTGGGTGCCTCAAACCGGCCCCCTTGTTTTCTTTTGAATATTTTTATTCCAAGATAACCTAATAAAATTCGAACATTTCACACAAAAATCAGCAAAATAATGCTCTTTAAAAAACAATTTTGGATTGAAGATTAACGATAAACTTTCGGAGAAATTGCGCTTCGAATGTCGCTAGATAAATCGTCGCACATTCACATCACTGAACCTTGAAACCGACCCCTACCGATAATGTGCGATATTTCCGTCAATCCGACGAGTACAGTGCCGACATTACCAGTATTGCCTCTCGATCATGCTCGTTCCAGTGCAGAGAAAATTGACGGGAAAGTTTCGGTGATCGACGAGAAAATCATGGAAGTACGAACGCAAGTTGAAAAAAAAAAATGTTTTGATCGAAAATGTGCAAATGTCAAATATGTGCACATTTTGTCTAATTTTGCTTTTGAAAATCTTGCATTTTGTTTACTAATGCGTAAATACACAATAAATCGCGCATCCAACCTTCGATAACGTGCACTGAGCAGAAATACGCGGGTATGGGCCGGTTTGTATACCTTGGGCACTTCTGCCATTGACTTAACACGTATCCCCGTGAGCACGCATTTCAATGGAAGTGTGATGATGCAAACATTTTGTGCGAGTTAGCATGGTGTTAATAGGGAGCTTTCGTTATAACCCCGCGGACGGAAACGAGATCAGTGAGCAATCTGTTCTCGCCGTCCGTCCTCGGCAATTCACACGCAGTTTCGCTAAAAGACAGAGAACGCGAACGACGGTGCGTGTGACGTAATCTGGCACACCCCCTACCGAGCTTGTTTACAAAACAGCCGGTCGCACGTGCGATTTGCATTACATCATCTGTACGGGCACTGATTGGCTGCTGTCCTCTACTCGTCGAGGACGAGAAATCTCAGAATTCACGTTCTCGATTCCCCGCGCGGATTCCAGAGCGGGCGGTGGCGCATGCGCAGATCGATCTTGGTGTCGGATTACCGTACTGGAGCCCGTCCGTCCTCAAAACGAAAGCTCGCTAGTATCTTAGCACGCGCAGCGTTGTCAGGCTATCTACAGATATTGCGTAATCCGAAAGTACATGCGAAGGGCTGATCGAATAATTCAAATAGCATTTTGTGCTGCTTTTCGATGATAACAGTTGTGTTAAACTTGAATGATTTTCATTTAATTTGCTTGATTCTTCCTCCGGATTTTTTTTTAAATACCTAAGTTGTTTTTACAAAGAAGGCCACAAAAAGTGAGAATTTCTCCAGAAATATCGCTCCTTATTAGCTATTTTTGTCTTTGATAAGTGATTGATATATGTTCTTTCATTTGGCAATGAAAATTTCCGTCGCCATGTCCGTGTTCTAATTTTTACGTGTCTCACGTACAATGATGCACGAAGTTGGGATACCCGTGAAGTTGGAAGACTTGGCCATACTTTGTATTTTAATCCTCCAATTCAAAACACTCCATACCATAGGCATAGGAGTCTTTACTGGAGGTGGGTGTGAGAGAGTGATTAGTCCCAAGGCTATAGGCCATAAGACAGAAGGGTCCTTACGCCCGTCTGGTGTTGACTTGGGATATCAACGTAGTAAGATCAGTTACCAAAAATATCTCGATAAATGCCGATTCATTTCTTGTATTTTTTTAATGTATTTATTGATTCAAACAGATCAACTGGATGAAGTACACAGCACCAAAGAAAGAGAACAAGTCACAGTTAATGGAGTTCTTCATAGAAACTCGTGCTGTTCACAGATACTACATTGAAACATCGAGGAACTCCATTACAGATATCTTGGAGAGGTATCCACGTTTCAAGGACTGTTCAGAGCTGGTGAATTCAACAGTTTATGTTATCCTCTTTAATTATTTCTTCTCAATATTCTTCAGAGCTGTACTGAAATTTGTCTAAATTCAGTGACTTGTGGCAGTGGTCCAATACAGAGCAGTCCCCCACTTTGCGATTAATTAGCTAATTAGTTATATGCTGTAGTGCTCTGTTGTACATGTAGGTCCTACAATGTGTATTACACTGCCTAGCAATTGTTTTCATTTGTCATAATTTGGTTGATGCATTTACCTCATCTTAGAAATTAAATCGGTAGAAACACAAGCAGTGTGTGTTAGCACACAGTGCCATAACATGAATGCTGGCCACTAAAAGCCAGAATTAAGCTGAGTGTACGGGCACACGTAAATGGAGGTACACTGGTGACAGTTTGGATAAAATTCCTGAATGTTTAAAGATCAAAGGTAAATGAACTTCAAAGAAAGAAAGTTGTTTCATATCCTCTATAATACATCCCTGATTAGCCTAACCGGAATTTACACCGATAGCTGATTACTTTCACTTCAAGCCATTACTGTTCACTCAACTGGCACAGTATGTTATGCACTTGAAAGACATATTGATAACGGAGATACTCATGAATATTCATGCATGCATTTTGTACTTTTGCATAAATAACCGGCATATCACGAGATAGAAGGAATATTGAAGCATACATTTCAATAGATATTTGAAATTTAGACAGCCAAAAAAAAAAAAAAAATGCCACCTAATTGAGTGCAGACAATGATAATTAAAACAAAATATTCACCTGTAGTTGTACTGACCCATATTTTGTGAAGCATATTACCGTGGTACTATAGGTATTAAAGTGAGTGCACTAAGGAATACGATAGGAGTAAGAGAGGATATGATAGGATATGATAGGATAGGATATAGGATAGAATAAGGATATGATTAAGGTTATGTGCATATGTATCTATAGGGTCGCCATGTCATTCCATGATTTTAATTATACGACCCTCCCATTGACATTACACGTACAAACGTCCCATTTTTACATTAATGCCTACAAACAAAGTAAAACCTTGAAGACGTAATGAAAATGAAAAATGCAGGCAACGCTACCATAGAACAATGTCTTAGGTAGAACATACCAAAATTTGGGAGAAAATTGATTAAAGATTGTCCGTCCCTTTTGCAAACTTAAAATTTGAAATCGTCTATCACGATCGTAAATTGAAGAAAGTGTGATTCAAGACCATTTCTAAGAATATAGCATGTTGAAGCTTTCTGTATATGTAAAAAAATTTCAGCCGTTAAATTTCAAACCGACTTTTTTCGTACTACGAAAAAAGTATTAGTCTTTGTTACAGTATCTATGTGGTTATTATGCGTGTGTGAAATCCTAATTTTATGAGTAAATGCCAAACTTTGGAGATGATTCCTTCCATAGAACATTTTTTTTTCATAATGCGTTTTATAATTTAATAAACAGATTAATCAATAAAAGCAGATATTTGAACACAAACTGCTAAGAGCCTGAGGTAAAGACTATTAATCATACGTTGTTTACGTGCATTATTTGAATTTTACACTACGTATCAGTTTCAAATTGTGAATATAGACCTTGCCAACACTTCTCTATATGTTTTGCCAATGTTTCGATGGTTTTGTTGTGATCTGAAAAAGGGACTGGCTGTCTTTAAGGAGTACTGAGATACGCAGAACGGTAAAAACATTATGACGTCATACATGAAAAGTCATTTTTCATTTTCATCACCCATGTTCATATGGCAATATAATAACGTCACGATGCATTTAACGGTAAAATAACACATGAAATCACATCTACATTTCATACTCTAATAACTAATGTATCGAGGGACAGGATTTTTCTTTATGGTAGAAGATAGCTTCCACTTTGTGTAATTCGTCCTTTTCTACCTTGAATTACTGTGATATGGATGTCATGGAAACGGGACGACTTTTACAGAAATTATGGCAAATATGAATGGATATCAAGAGTTGTCACTATGGAAGGATCATAAATGAGTAATTATGCAAAATAAATAATGTATTGCCGGACAGAATTATTTTTTATGTTCGGGCTTAGCTTGACAATACGTAATTGGCGTTTTTCTACCTTGAATTACTGTGATATGGACGTCACGGAAAAGGGGCTACTTTCAAAGAAGCTGGAGTTTGGAGGTTGTCAAGATGGAAGGATATTGAATGAGGAAGTATGCAAAATAACTAATGTATTGAGGGACAGGATTTTTCTTTATGGTAGAGTACAGCTTCCACATTGTGTAATTCGCCCTTTTCTACCTTGAATCACTGTGATATGGATGTCACTAAGTGCCAATTTTGGTGTTTTTACAGAAAAGTGATCAATTACGTCAAAATATCGAGCTATGCCGCTGGACTAGGAGGTACTAGGTGAGCGGGAGATACAACTCGCAGAAATTCAGCTGCTCTCAACAATATGGTACAGCCTCGATTGCGTCACGTTTACCTGCATTTGTACAATTTTAACTTTCATTGCTGAACTATTAATGCTGTCACTAAGAGCTTGTTATATAGTCAATGAGAAGTTGAGAACAAGCGAACACGAAGTTTGATGCTTTTTGAGATGAAAAAACTAGCTTCGGGGCAGCTGGGCACGTTTTTCATGTTACCTGTCTGAAAGGAAAATATCTGAAAGTAACGTTTCATGCAATCTTTTAATGGAACATCATGGGGAATATTGTGGAATGGAAACTTTTGTACTGCAACTTCATATGTCGTCTAGAGCTTTTTTTGCCATATTGCATGTATTGTAACAGTATTCTTCGATTGAATCTTTATAGATGCATCGTAGGTATTATACATGTCACAACTGCGCAAGCATATGGGGTCAGGATATCTCCCCAAATTCTTCTGGGCATCCGATTTTTTTTATACGGAAAATTCAGGCAAAAATCATCCACAGAATTGGCGGCTTTGAACATGGGAGATCAAAGAGAAAATCTTTTATAAAACATTAGTTTGTGAGAACAAGGAGCGTACAATGAATCTGCATTACTTAAACGGCTACTGGCACTCCATGTGCTTAAACTGTTTTAACTAGGATACGGTAAAATCATTACCCACACAATTAATGTATCCACCTGTCGTATACAATAACAACAGCACACACCACGAAGGGAAATGAAGTTCTCTGAAGTACGCTTATGATCCGTTGACCGGCAACGATATCTCCTTTCAGCCGATTTCACCGCACCGGCTGGAACGCTACCGTCTGTCATGTCATTTCAGTCTCCTTTCTTCACACAAACAAAATCAAACAAAATTGTTTGTTATACTTGTAATCAATTTGTTTAATAAATATTTTACATTAGGGACAGTACGGTCACCCACACCTCAACGACAAATCATTCTCAACAAAAATAATGATCGACACATAGAAGACAACAACTGGCGTCTAACATAACATGTTATGAACTTAGATGTACGCTAGCTTGCATGCTGATATGAATTATTAAGACTATAATATTATTACCAATCGTCAAATTACACATTCTGAAGAACATTGCTCTCATGTAGGCCTATAACATGTGGAATGCTTGCATATTCATGAAACGTCAATATTTGAGATCTTAATCGTATCGATTACAACTGACTGATCACGTGTGAATTTCCTTTATAATTATAATTGTGAAACGATAACAGAGTAATATTGAATTTTAGAAATTGACTTATCATTCAACTGGATAACTGTAAGATTTTGCTTACATAAGCACGCAAAATAATTGACTTGAGAACCTAGTATGGAAAATGCTCAGAAATTCCTATCTGACCCCGTTGAGGCGATCGAGCAAAGGAAGAAATTAACTCCAAGGTCAACCTATATTTTTACCTAACCCTATCCGTCATTTGTCCAGAAATGAACTGTTTTACCCGCTAAAAATATGGGTTTATAAATATCCATAATCATAGAAGGCTTGTGGGAGAGGACAAAATACGTTACTGGCCTGTATGGCGTGATGACCGCGACTGGAGGCTAACCCGAAAGCTCCCTTCCACCTAACATAGCAACAAAAACGTGTTGCGTAATCATATGCAAATCAACATTCCCCCTCAAATGAAATAACAATAGACCGTTTCGTAACGTATTCACGACTTCCCCCCCCCCCCCCCCCCCAACTGGGTAGCAGCGTGTTATTGCATTCACCTCTATCTAGTCATTCATATTCAATGGATGGAATGCACTTTGAATCTTATTAATTAGTGCTACACGGACAAACCTCAGTTTCCATTAGTAGCGAATTGTTTGAACGACGTGAATAAAATCTGCGTACATAACAAAAATGGTCTATTCGCTTTCTATACAATGCTAAGAGAATTTCACATTCCACAGACTGGGCGTGTTTTAAATCCCCGTACATCATACAGCGTAGAGCGCTACGTGCTACAGCGGAGATTTCAGTGCGTTGTGTACACGCAAAAAGGAGACTCGGCGCTCTACCTTTTTGCTGCAGAATCCATCATCTTTCTTTCTTTTTTATCCTTCTCAATTCATGACGTGCTACTCCTAACTGTCACCCGTTGTCAGTTTTTAATGGAACACGTCTGAATCGGTTGCGATTTTTGAAGAGGGAGGTGTATTTTGAGCGGATTTGTTTCAGTGCGATTAGAGGCGCAATAAATCCAATCGTGTTTGACTCCGTCGAAAAACCTTTCTTCCCGTTTTGGTCTTGATTGTGTACGATTTGTACTTCAAGGGTACGGCCACTCTCTATGGGCACATGGTAAGCATGATTAGAAACACTTGAAAGAATTTGCCTTATTTTATGTTGTAACATGATACCCATGTTTTTACATTTCTGACAATATTCTATATGACAAGTGCGTATCACTATGCACTGCAGTGATTGGGATGTGTGTATAGCTCGGCGTATGTGTGAGTGCGGAGGGGGGGGGGGAGGGGGGAGGAGGGGGGGTCAATCTGGAAGAGTTTAGGATTGAATATGAGAAAGAAGAGACATCATTAGCGGGACAGGGTAGGATATAAAGTGGGAGACAGCATAGAAAGGAATAAAGCCAGTAGAGAGAAAGAGAGAGAGAGCGCCCGAAAGGGATGTGTATGTGTGTGTGTGTGCGTGTGACAGGAGGGGAGGGGTAGGCCACCGACATGTATGAGTGAGTGTGTGTACGTGCGTTTTTTGGAGATCTATGTCGAAAAAAAGAGAGAGGGGGGGGGGGGAATACAATGAACAAGAATTAAAAGGACGATGGGCCAGAAGAAAAAGGAGAGGTGAAATAGTCGTGGGTATGTGAGGAATCAGGAAGGGGGGAAGGGAGAGTTATGGAATTATACCATTTTCGTTATTCATGCAGTTTTTATTCACGTCGTTCAACCCCAAAGCGTGTCCGAGGTTTGTCCAAGTAGCAACAACTGATAAGACTCAAAAGTGCATTCCACCCATTGAATATGAATGGACAAGTACTAGTCAACGCAATAACGCGTTGCTACCCAGTTAGGCGGTTAGTCGTGAATACATTTCGAAAACGTCTATTCTGCGTATCTGGAAAAACAGAAAGAAGAAGAGAAAGTGCTGATAGGGCCGTTTTTCAGACAAAAACATGAATTCAGACAAAGAGAATACATGTTGAAGGATTGTCTGTGCGCATTAATAAATGATTTGAAGATTTCAAGGTTAGGGACAAAAAAGGGTGTGTTTGGAGAGACAGAGACAGACAGGCACTTTCACTTGATAAAAAGTCATGTAATGCAACTGTGATTAAACGTGATCTAACACAATTTACTGTGACAATATTCATATCAGTTGTTTTTTTCCTATCTCTCTCACTCTCCCTATACACCTGTGTATGTCTGTCTCTATCACGTTCCCCTGTTACCTCTCTCTCTCTCTCTCTCCCTCTCTCCTCTGTCTATAGGAGCCGATTTACATTCCTGACAGGCTAATTCATGGGATTACTGTTACTTTTTCATTGACACGAATGAGAACCGGCAGCAGTACATTCGTTGAGGTAATTATTCGGGCTATATCATTCGGATATGGGGGGGGGGGGGCAAACTTGCTGTCGAATAGCCATTGAGATTAAGAGGCAAGTTTACCCATGAAACATGTCAATTCTATTCAAAAATTCATTCATGATACTTAAAGAGAATTATACTGTACTGGGAAGAGAAAAAAACCCTCAATAGGTGATCACGGGCGATCTTCTTGGCAATGGTCTGAAATTCATGTATTGTCCATTGTAGAAAGTTGCTGAAAGTTATTTGCCCTCAAATAATCCACATTTGAAGTAATTAGTGATTAAATCACAAATCCTCGAGATGTTCGGCCCGAACACTGGTACTTTCTCAACTAAAAGCTATCATTTTAGAGCCATTTACATGTTTACTGGGTACACTTTCCCTTTGAGCAAGTACCGCTTTGAAATAAATGGATTCATATTAATTTTACTTTTGACGAGACATTACCAAGACCGCCCCCCCCCCCCCCCCTCAGCTCAAAGACCATATGACCAGGGATGTGTAAGGAAGGAAAAACAACTGGAGCATAACATATTCAAACATCTGTATGGATACTAAAGCGTGATAATTAATTTTCAAAGCATTCCACAATCACTGCAATGCTTTGATGTCCTTTGCACAGCACCGATTTTTTTTAGCTGTCAATTTGGAAAGAAATATCTTTGATTCCCTATTTTGTCTCTCGAAGCTGTGTTTCTTATCAAATTTTTATTTTGCAATTTTCAAGAAAATTAAGAGCAACACCAAATCAAATATCATTATTCGATGCCACCACGAAATCCGTTGAATTCCAATCGCAAGTGCTCTCATATCACTACATCTACCGCAGGGTCCACGTGCTCGTCTGTCTTCCTCGTCGGCCGACGTCTTCAATATGGTGTGAGACCTGTACAGCTTCTCCCTCCTGGAACTCAACACCACAGTCATCTCCGACAACCTGGAGCTGAAAACCGACAAGAGATATGTAATGCAACTGTGATTACACGTGATCTAACACACTTTACTGTGACAATATTCGTATCAGATTTATATATAATCTTGCGCAATATAAATCGCCTGAACAAATCAACCGAGCTGTGCTGTATTGTAAGTACATTTATATAATCATTGACATCACCCGAATGAAACACGGCTCGCGCTCTCCCTCTCTCTCTCTCTCTCTCTCATTCCCTTCTCTCTTTCTCTCTCTTTTGTCATTCCCCTTTTCTTTATCTGTCTCCCATTCTATCTCCCTTTCGTTCTTTTCTCTATATTTCTCTCTCTCTCTCTCTCTTATACATCTGTGTATATCTGTCTCTATCTCCCGTTCCCCATCTACCCTCCCCCTTCTCTCTCTCTCTCTCCTCTCTCTCTCTCTTTCTCTCTCTCTCTCTCTCTCTCTCTCTCTCTCTTTCTCTCTCTTTCTCTCTCTCTCTCCTCTGTCTATATGAACCGATTAATATTTCCGTGCTTGTCGCTGACAGGCTTACTAATGGGATTACTATTAGTTTTCCATTGACATGAATGAAAACCGGCAGCAGTACATTCGTTGTGGTCATTATTCGGCCGCCCCAAAAACGAAACCGACTGATATCGGTTAGCCGTAGAAATGCACTTGCGGAGGGGGAGGAGGGGTTGCACAAACTTGCTGTCGAACAGCATTTGAGATCAAGCAACTACCGCTTTGACATAAATGGATTCAAAGTTATTTTACTTTTGATGAGACATTGCCATGACCTGAAACCTCCACCCCCCCCCCCCCCCCACCCTCCCGAAAGGCAACCACCCCCTCAAGCACCTGTGTCACACCGAAAAACATATCCGGTCTTTCAGCTCAAATACCATATTATACTATATACCTGCTCTTCGTTTTAATCTCAAATAAAATGTCTACATAGTCACTTTTCCCTTATCTTACCGGTAAATGACAGTCTATTTGTCAAGGAACATGTCAAATATCATGTTATGCCACCACGAGATCCGCTCAGCATGTTCAGTTCCAATCGCAAGTGTTTTCATATCACTCCCTCTCCCGCAGGGTCCACGTGCTCGTCTGTCGTCCTCGTCGTCCGACGTCTTCAATATAGTGGGAGACCTGGACAGCTCCTTCCTTCTGGAACTCAACACCACGGTCACTTCCTACAACCGAAAACCGACCAGCTCCAAGACGAAAGCCTCTTCGAACTCGTAAGTATAAGAAAAGAGTGTGCAACCTTGATTGGTAATATATTTACTAACGCCTGTTAATGATCCTAGTTCTTCAGGAATTCTTTTGTCTGACGCCAGCGATCACTTTTCGATTTTCCAAATAACAGAAATCTGGTACAAAATTCGAAAATCGATCAAGTCCAAAACATTTCGACGTGAGGTAAATCGTACCGCTATCCAATCGCTTCTTCGTGATTTAAGCCACATTGATCGGTCCGATGTCTTTGAAACTAATGACGTAAATGAAGCATATGATTATTTCTTAAAACGTTTCTCATCTATATATGATTTGCAGATTCCTTTAAAACCGGTATGTTCTATCCGCCGTCCCAAAGCCATGGATAAATCATGCAATTTTAAACTCAATAAAAACAAAACAAAACATGCTTTCACATGCATTCTTATACACTGAGGACATGCAAGATATTGATTGATATTGAGCATTCGCTATTGTTGGCTATGTTGTTTTTTATAGTTTGGAAAGATCGTTTTCATTAAAAATCCTCTTCAGTTGTTTTTCCGTCGACTGTCGGTAAAACGGCGAAGACGCGGCCGTCAATGGTCTAGGCAGCCGACACCTTGTCGCGGTGACTCGTCGTCAGGAGCAGCTCAGTGTCGTCGTGAGGTCCTCTGGATGGAAACCCCGCTTCCTTTCAGCTTGCTCTTAATCCTCATGAATAAGCCACATATTTGTAATATTTTCGAATATTTATTACAAGGCATAACTAAGCAGTAATTTGGATCTTGGAGAATACTTCATAATGATTCATTGATGTATGAAGGAAAGCGAGAATTCCATAAGAATTTCTAAAGAAACAGAGTATATCAATGGTCCTATTCTGCATTTTATTTTCAGGTGAATGAGATCTTCACCGGCCGCCCGGTCAAGGCGACCGCCCTGAACCTCTTCTCTCGCGATGACCGGATCGCCACGGCCAAGGAAAACCGAGTTGGTCGAGCAGTGGCGCAAGCAGTCTGGGGAGCGACCTTGACGTCAAGTGTTGCAGAGCTCCCCACTTTGCGACGAGTGGCGAGTAGGAGGGGAGCATCTACGCCTTGATGGGCAAGCTGACACTGCAGAGCTGCCGCACGTTCCTGCTAGAGAAACATGTCCTTCCGTCGTCGGCGGGAACGCTACTGTAGGAAGCGCCAAAGCAGGCCGAATTTAAGTAGAATGAGTGAGGAAGTGTCCAGAACTCGCGGAGCTCAACAAATGAACACTAGGCTAAATCTTCCTAAAGGAGTGGTCACTATAAACTGTAGGGTGGATTTGGCACGACTTAACGAAGGATGAGTGAGGGAGATAATTAATCCGCGCAGCCAGCTTGACAAATGAACAAGAAATCTCTCCTACCAGAGATGCCATTATAGGATGGACTTTTGCGAAACTTGACAAAATGGTAAGGGAGACAGAGAGAGCCCGCTGAGCTAACGCAACAAATCAACTCTAAATCTTCCCTAAAATAAAGGTCACGATGAATTAAAGGTTGGGCTTTGGCACGATTTGAAGAGAACGCGCACAGGTAGCTCAACTAATCAACGCTACATCTCTCCATAAGGAGTGGTCATTGAAGGGTGGACTTTACCACAGAGGAACATCGGGGTAACTCCACACATGTCCTATATAAATATCAGTGACACATCTCTCTCTTGTTTAAGCTGCGAGCTTTGGGATTGACTGGTCAGAAATAACCGCCAATCTGTTTACTAGATGCCGCAACTCCCACATCATTATTGAACCAGCGGACTGCAGCTCCTTTGGGGTATTGAGCATAACTGATACAGGGGAACAAAAGGTATTTTGTCTTCACCCATTGGACAGTCAGTATAGACATGTTCAACGTAAAAGCGGATCATATTCAGATATGCCTAGAACGAGTATGTACCTAACTTGTGACATATGACTCAAGTCGATAGCTGTATGTGTTATGTCACACAAAATAGAATGTTTCATTATCATGTATGTATATTATGAAGCTGATATGTGAGCCAAGAATCAATTGATACAAAGAGCTCAGTACAGAGAACTGTGTGGCACTCCATGATTGCCTCCGTCACACGACAAAGCACCCAGAGAGAGAGAGAGAGAGAGAGAGAGACAGGCAGACAGACAGAGAGAGACAGAGAGAGATATATCAAGCAGTCGTCTAGTGAAAACGTGGTCATATTAACTATCAAGATAGCTTGGACAGACCACAAGGCAAATCATGGTCGTTGAATTATTTCACAAAAAGTTGGATTGCATGCATGAATACTCTTTTTATGGTTAAGAATTATTTATTCCTCAAAGTTGTATCGCTAAATTTAGGAAAGTCCCTTACTTTTTTAAATTCAATAATGTATACTCATTTATGCAATAAATCACTAGATAAAGCCTCAGGAATATCAAATTCTGGTACAAATGTTTTTCAAAGATCCCTCATCAATGCCTGAAAAAGGGGTAGGTTGTGGTAATTATTTCTCACGTATTTCATTGTTTTTCGTCAAGCGTATTTTGCGATTTGGGTGTAAGTGTATGTGAATGTGGGTGTATGTGGGTTTGTGTGTGTTGTAATTATTTACACTACTTGAAACACTTATACCTATTAGAAAAGTATTTACATAAAATGGGAAATCCCCTGCATGTTTTTGTCCATGTGGTTATACTCAGTCATAAGGAAAAATAGCGAAATTCAAGTGACATGTGTTTGGTAAACGTAATCTGATGTCCGCATGGTAGGTCCGATCGTCATAAATTTGGTATCAAAATGTGCGAAAAGGATCAGATCAGAAAAAAAATCATGAAATTTCGTTTCGAAATATTGAGGTGTTCGGAAGTACCGACAAAAAATTGACGGTGGTGGGGAATAATGCACCCCCGTGAGTATTAGGATTAAAGGATTATGTGAAGCATGTTGAATTCTCAATACTGCACATATAAGTGAATGTCGTCCTATTATGTATCAGTGTAAGAGACCGGTGGCATGGATCATTCTTCGACACGAGGCCCCGTCACACACGCGCCCGTGTTGCAAGTAATAGCATGTGAAGTGCACAGTCTTGAAGCAAGAACACGACACGGAATTCATTCTCTATGAGAAGCAGAACAATTGTAGTTGTATTTAATTGAGGAAAGCAATGTTTGAACAAACTTTCTCTCCCTCAAAATGATATTTTATTGCATGTGAATCTCCAACGATATAACAGGGATGTGTTATGGAAGGATATGAAACAACATTCTTTCTTTGAACCCATGCGTGGCACCGCCGAAAAAAAACCGTCTTCTCAGCATGTGCTTTTCAGGTGTTCTGATAATAACGAACAGGATTGCGTAGCAACGGTTTCTCAGAACAAAAGAAATGGAGAGTCTTATTTCGCTTGTCCATTTCTGTTGGATTGCATCAATACTTTTGTGAGGAAAAGAGATATCAGCAAACAAAAACCAACAGTTTTTTCTGAAATATCTCGGTTGCACGCAAATGCACGCAAACTCTGTTAATGAAAATAAACAGCTTAAGATATGATTTTGATAATGATTGGATCTCACATCCCACATTTGCCGAAATCTGCGGAAAGTGAAGAAATTTGTTAATTGTGTAAGTAAGAATATTATCTTATATCTCCGTTTATGCATCATTCAACAATTATTTAGAAGAAAACCGAGTACAGGATCTTTAGTGGTGGTGCCCGTAACTTTCTTGAAAATTGCACAAAAATGCGATAAGAAATATAGCTTCCAGTGACAAAACAGTGAATTAAAGATATTGCTTTCCAAGTTGACAGCAACTAAATGTCGGTGCCGCGCATGGGACATCAAAGCATTGTAGTGATTGTGGAATGCTTTTGACATTCAGATGACATACAGATGTTTTAATATATTATGCTCGAGTTGTTTCTCCCTCCTAACACATCCCTGGATATAAGCTACCCATCACGAACATTGTATATCTATATATTCATGTTATCAGAATCAGTGTTGGCGTGTGTAAAGTATCGAATTGGTGATTGAAATTGCTTACCTTCTTTGCATTGTAGAGTGTACAGCTCGTTTTTTTTATTTCCCCCGAGATGTTCCTTAACATATACATATATGCTTCTCTCTGCTTGTGGTCTGCGTCGGGTTTCGCAGAAACTGCTTGCGTCGGACGCAAGGACGATGCAGGGTTCAGGATCGTAGAAGTTGGCAAGCTGCCAACTCGTTCGTAGAAAAACACGGACGGCCGGTTGTGACCATGGCAAATAACAAAAAATATGTATGTTTGTCACATATCCCACCTAATATCCCCCATTTTCATTTTTAAATTATATCTTTAAATAAATTATTTTACTTTCTTACTCTGATTTAGTTGTCTTTGTGTGTGCGTGGGGGGGGGGGGGGGGGGAGACTCGGCCGACAAATAATATGTAAGAAAAGAAAATGACATTTTTTATAATCAGGAGTTTTTGTCGACAATTGCCAAGGTGTTGCATCACTGTTTGAATTGAGTTTTTACTCGGACAGTTCTCTGCATCCACAATATAGATATTTGAGTGTTTCCTTCATCAAAACAATGAGCATTTACATGATTATACATGGATCAGTGTCATGATTACCGTATTGATATATGTCCTGAATTTGAAAATATTGATGCATTCAAGAATAAAAAAATATATTTGTGGGGAAAATAAGCAACCGTCTACGTCTGATCATCTGAATATAGAGTACCAAAGTGTGACGCCATTTGAGCATTATTGTCAAGACAAATGGCTCTAAACAATACGGGCAGAACAAGCAGCGGTGATTACGATGGGGAATGTAATTGAGAATGCGGACACTTTCCCGATATACAATATCGGACAGGTAAACCTCTCATTGGAGTGAGTTTGTTTAGAGCCAATTTGCCTTGAAAACATGTTCATATGACGACACCACTTCGGTACTCTATATGAAAGAATGCTTGCATCGGAAGAGAAAAGAACGAAGATGGCTTTAGAGAAAAAGAGGTGGGGGGAGGGGGTAGAGAGAGAGAGAGAGAGGAAGGAGGGAGAGAGGTGGAGAGAGAGGAGGTTGGGAGAGAGAGACGGAGAGAAAAGCGAGCGCCATGGAAAAGTAGTAACATTTCAATGGCCAATTATCTCACAGCATATAAGATATCACATCATCGTTCATGTTACTACAAGATTATATCAGATTTAGAGGGCTCTCAGGTCACTTTCAGGATACATTTTGGCAACAACCCCCCCCCCCCCCCCCCCCATGTGATTTTTTTTTCATAAATTACACCCTTCCTTATATCAAAAAGAAAATTACCCCAGTAATAGATAGAAACTTGTTGACAATCTGCAAGTATATATGTTTAATACTCTTTGAAAAGGTACCAACATCAGCAATCGGTCTGTTGGCTCAGTTGGTAGAGCGTCAGACTGATAACCTGAAGGTCGTGAGTTCGATTCCCGACAGAGGTGCTCTTTTGCTTTTTCTCTCGTTGATTTGAAACTAATAGCCTATACGCTAAAATCACCAAGCAAAACCACCGACGTCTTATAGCCTAGTGGTAGGGTAAGCGCCGGGACTACCTCACACTCGTGCTAGCGAGCACGGGTTCGAAACCCGCTAACTCCAAGGTTGCAAAACCAAGGTTCAAGGATTGTCGGATGGCCCGGCAAAGGCATTGGGATCACCCTTGTTCCTCCCCTAAAGAGTTAGAGTCTATAGTTTTTATAGGCTACAGTTTTTAGGAGGTAGGAAAGGATATGCGAATGGGCCGGTCGCCATACCAGAAGGGAACTAATGGTAGTCGGTAAGGGTTATGAGCTTAATTGCGGAAGCCCGAAGTCACGACACCTGAACTCCTGGCAGCTTTCGCTTAACTTTTTATGTTTTGTTGAAATATTCACTTTAATTTTCCTTCTGTCTCTGATGACAACAATCAACTATAGCCTATAATCATCTTTCTTGTTCCGCTTTTTAATATTCCATATTCCTCTCAATATTATTATTGTAATGATAGGAAGTCCTGAGACAAGACTAGCACTTCTCAATATGGCAACTAGTGTCAACACACACACGTATGAGTTTGAGTTTGATGTTTTATTATCCAAATAAAAAGTATATATAACAAAACATTGCGAAACTGAAAGTGTTACAAAGGTATTAAAAGGATAAATGGAACCAGAAAATAGCATGAAATGGTAATCTTGTCTGGTACCATTAATACACATAATATTGAGAATACAGTATGAATAAATGTTGAATACAATACGCTACTAGCTATCATACATACTGTGTAAAATATATTCTGTGATTAAATACAAAGCTTTGGTATCGTCACGAAATAAAATGATTAAGGCTCACCAAACACAATGTTTGTAAGAAAAGCAAGAACCTTGGTTAAAAGTAAAGTTCAAAACAATTTATTTCACTAACATTTAACATATCGAGTTCTACGACACTAATGTTAAAACAATACAATAAATAAATGTTGAATACATGCTATGTTCTGTCTACATACTTTCTACATACTATGTACATACTATGTACTAAATACTATGTTGAATACATAGCTAATGAATAAGCTATTTACATCTAGTATAAAATATATTTTGTGATTAAATATAAATACAAATGTTTTGTTATCTTCACTAAATAAAAAGATAAAGGATTATCTAACACAATGTTTATAAAGAGGCAAGAACTCTGGTTTAAAAAAACAACAACAACGAATTATTCCAGATATTAGAGTTTTACGAAAGCAACACGACGATGCTTTCTCCCGTATGGATAGGGTTAAATCATTCCACAAGCATGTGCCTCTGAATGACACAGAAAATTTTCCCTGTGTACTTCTAACCTTAGGCACATTCAACTTCTTACTTTCCGTTTGTCTTGTCTCGTATTGTTGTTACATAAAACTACAATACTGTATTAGGGAATGCGGCAATTTACCATTCAATAATTAATACATAAAATACAGATAGATAGTTTATGGAGTTGATACACATTCAATAATTTTAACTCCTGAAATATTGGTTTTGAATGAGTCCTGATTGGACTAAAGTTTATGATTCTTAGTGCCATTTTTGGCTTAGTAATAAGCACTTCATTGTCGTTTCATAATTACTTCCCCAAACCTCAATTCCATATGTCATATGCGGTTGGATTAATGTCTTATACAATAATAATAAAATATGCCTTGGCACAAATCTATATAAAACACCAACCTTTTTTCTGAGACACTTATTAACCCTTTTTTAATATGAGGTTTCCAAGTCAAGTGTTGCTCTATATAAACTCCTACAAATGATGCAAAATCAACTTGGACTATTTCAGTCCCTGCTACTTTGAGCACTCCTTGAGTTACTACTGTCTGTTCCCCCGTATTAACAAATAATTAGTCTTTAAGAGATTCACTGTAAGTTTATTCACCTTACACCACACGTTATCAAGATGCATGTTAACTACATCCATATCAATCATATTCAATCTTGGTGGAAATGTATATAACAAATTGGTATCATCGGCAAAAGGACTAAAATTGAAGTAGTGTGTTGAACTGGGGAAAAAATAATATACATCAAAACAGTGTGGGTCCCAACACGGAACCCTGAGGAACACCACATGTTATCATCTGTTGTAAAGAACTATGTCCATCCTAATTCACAAATTGAAATCTACTAGAAAGATAATCTTTAAACACCTAAGAGGCAGGCCTCTTATTCCATAATGTTCTAATTTACCAATCAATATTGCATGATCAATTGTATCAAAAGCCTTTTGGAAATCTAGGAACACACCTAGTGTTGCACTGCCCTTATCCAGTGATTTAAGCACATCGTTAACCAAATCAATCAAAGACAATTTAGTACTATAATGTTTACGAAACCCATATTGGTGCCTGTACAAGACATTATTCTTTTCTAAATAATCAAGAAATCGCTTGTTCACTAATTTTTCAAATATGTTGGCCAAAAGAGGCAGAACTGAGATTGGTCTATAATTGCCTGGGATATCTTTTTCCCTTTTTTTTTTTGAAATCTGTGTAACTTTGGCTACTTTCATTCAAAAAATGACTGATTAAAAAAATATAAGCTAATGGTTTTGCAATTACATCAGCAGCATCCTTCAGCAATTGGGATGGGATATTATCAAAGTCAGAAGCTTTCTTTACATCCAAGTTTACTAAATAATCTCTTACCTCACAATGAGTAACTGGTTCCCAAAATAAAGAGGCAACTATTCTGTCACTAAGATAATCTTTGAACGTTACATCATCACCATTACCAGTAATTGATTTAGCAAGGTTAGGCCCAACATTCACAAAAAAGTCATTAAACCCTTCTAATACTTCTTTAACTGAGGTTACCATTCTCTTATTACCATTAGCATCAATACAGAGCTGATCCACATGTGACGTTTTGGTTTGACTGTTTCCACTCTTCATTATCTTATTAATTGACCTCCATGTTTTTGTTGTATCATATTTATACATTACGAATAACTCACTATAATATTTCCTCTTTGCATTCCTTGTAACTGTAGTTAAGACATTTCTATATGTCTGATATTTTTTCAGATCATCTTCATTGTAATTTGATTTTAATACTTTGCCATACAATTTATGCTTTCTTTTAATTGACTTCTTAAGGGCTCTAGTCATCCATGGTTTATAATTTTTCTTCCCGGAAGAGTGACGACGAACAATTGGAGCATATCGATTACAAATACTTATGAACAATTTTACAAATAAATTATACGCCTTATTTACATCGGTATATTCATATACTTTTTCCCACAGTTCCCTATGTAAACTATCACAAAACTGCTCTATCTCATAATATTTATAACTTCTATATTGTACTTCTCCTTGTGGTTGCCGTTTTATTGAACAATCTTCAAAAATAGCAAATATAGGAAAACTTTTACTTGTACCAGCACATATGCGCTCTACAACCATGTTTGTGTAGATATGATCAATCAAGGAACCTAATGTGGGTGTTACCCTGGTAAGGGGGTGAATGAGTTGATACATCCCCAAACATACTAAGGATGTAGCAAACATTTCCGAGGTTATGCTGAGATCATTCAAATCAATATTGAAATCGCCCATTAAAATACAAAACTTTTTATCAACTTTATTTTTTTCTAACACAGAACTGGTTAATATCACTGTTGGGTTTTCTGTAAATGACACCTACAACAACTGTGCAATTATCAATCTGAACCTCAATTCATAATGATTCAACAAAGTTAACATCATACAATAAAATTTTATATTTTATAGAGTGAACATAGACTCCAACACCTCCTCCTCGTATGCCAGGGTCCCTACAGTTCACTTCCAAAGTGTACCCGTCAATCCCAAGAATATCTGCATCAGATACATTCCAGACTTCAGACAATCCAATTAAATGAAATTTTGATTTAATGCACTCTTCATACAATAATCTTAAGGCATCAATATCTTTATTTAAAAACCTAATATATAAATGTGAGATTGCAAAAGCTTTTCGGAACTTTGAACATAGTCTGCTGCAATAAACAAGATCACATCATGGTGTCAGAAGTCCAAGAACCAGCTCAGAAAATTTCAAATATGACAACCAATCTAAGCCACTCAGCGCCATTAGACTCGACAGGAAATGTAGCAGAAAATTTTAAACGTTTCAAACAGGGGTTTGAACTGTACAATATGTTGCTAGTGGTCTGTCGAAAAAGATGAAAAACACAGACATCCATGCTTCTGCATGTCATAGGAGAAATATACAATACATTCACATTTGCCGTGCCTGGTAATGAGATGAGACTTGAGAAAGTGATGGAAAATTTGAGAGCTATTGCATGCCAAAACGAAATGTGACGTATGAGAGGCACACATTTTCAAAAGGTCACAAGAGGTCAGTGACAATATTGATCATTACGCAACAGAATTGCGCAATCGCGTACAGTCGTGTGAGTTCGGATAGTTGACTAACAGTCTGATACGGGATATCATCTGTGGTATTTTGGACGATTGTGTTCGTGAACGTTTGCTGATGCAGGATGATCTGACGCTAGAGAAGGCGTTGCAGCTTTGTCGTGCTGCTGAAACCACTCGAACTCAGGCCCACGAGCTGAGTTCCACCAGTAAGAGAGTCTGACTTGATGCTCTAGGGATTAAGAAACAGTCGTTCAAGTCAGCATCACACAAAGGCCCAAAACAACAAAGTCAGAAATCAAAATATGCTTGTGGTAGATGTGGATATATAGGCACAGTAGAAATGCCTGTCCGGCACAAGGTCAGATCTGCAAGAAATGTGGTAGAGAATCATTTTGCAAAGAGTTATTGGTTGGTGTTGTTGATTCTTCTGATCAATGGACGGTCAATCTTGTAGTGAATGAAAGGCCAGTGGATTTCAAGTTATATACTGGTACTCAGATCAACCTCCTTCCACAATCAGTGTATCAGACGTTAAAACCCATACCAAAGCTACATTCAGCTAAAGTTCACAGGCTATAATCGGGGAGCCATCCCTGTGAAGGGTCGTTGTTTTCTATTCTATTTAGCCTATTTCTCTCCACTGCTGAAGGAAGGCCTCCTCCTCATTTTTCCATCTTGATCTATCTTGTGCCGTTCGTTTCCATGTCACACTACCATATTCTCCAACCGGACCCGAAAAGGGTGACAGCCATCAGAAACATGGAAAGACCACAATGTAAACAAGACGTCCAAAGTCAGCCCCTCCCAGAAGTTTGCTTGACAAGAAAAATGAGTGGATGTGGCAAGACGCACAAGAGAAAGCCTGGCATCAACTTAAAGAAGCTCTGACAGAACAACCAGTGCTACAATTCTATGACTGCGCAAAACCAACAAAAGTATCAGCAGGTGCTTCAAAGAATTGCCTCGGTTCGGCGCTACTGCAGGTACATGATCACGAATGGGTTCCTGGGAAGCCAGACAGCTTAAAATCTGATTTCCACTTATCTATCTTAGTTTTCAATGGCCATTTTGAATAACCATACACCTTTGAGCGAAAAATAAGAAAGAATTGTACCTACATTTTACATCAAAACCTAACTACTACTAGAACGACATGGCAAAAATAGGGATCACCGGCGAGCGTATTATGTCATAGCCCATGACGTATGAGGGGGAAGGCTCGGTTGATTGCGATCGAGTGCAAGCTTGGCTTTCGCGTGTTTTAACATAGCTTGCTATGCGTTGACAGTGATTTTGCGAATATTTTCCGAGTGCTTTTTCTGATTAAATCGTCTTAGAAATTGTCATCAGTATGAGCAATCCAGAGGATTTGATTTAGTGGATTATCCAACCATGGTGTAACTATGAACTAACGTATTCCCGAGAAATGTGTCGATACCCCTAGATTTATAGCTGCCTGTATTGCAACTCCCACTCCCAAGGCCACTCACTCGCGGCACTAGTTCAGCAGTGTATATATTTCGGCACTTATTTTATGAATTTGACACGCTGAACCTAACCCTGATCATAACCCTGATTCTCAATCTAGCCCTGACCCCAACCCTAACCCTAGACAACTTCTTTGCCGTTGAATTCCTCCAAAAAGTGATTTCTAGGTCTGCATTAGCGCCCGTTTAGGCCCTATTAGCCCCGAGACTGCTACGCGACTATACATCCACCCGTGACTAGCCCCGTACGCTGCCGTGGATACACTATACCTGTAGTTGAACCAGCGCCGAGCTGTGAGCCGAGGCTGAGCGAGAAATTCGTCGCAATTCGTCGAAAAACAAAACAACGAGGTTTTACGATCCCTGATTTTCTTCTTTTTCTCGAATTCAAATCCAAATTCAAATTCAAATTCAAATTCAAATTTATTTCGCATAAGAAAAAAAAATCAAAACATACATACAACAATAACTACAATGACAATAAAATGTGAGGGCTAACCGAGAAGGTGCAAGCACCTGTGAGGGCCGGTTAGCCCTTTAAACATGCAACATACAATTAAACACGAGGATTACATGTATACTTGAATTATTCGATAAAAGTACAGAACATGTGTGATAACAATGATAAATAATCATTTGTACTTTTATTATTAGCCCATCCCAAATAATGTTAAATGTAATAATTTTAGTTCATGATTGTATTAATTAAGCTGGATTTAAGTGAGTGTTTGAATGAATTGTAAAATTACAGACCTGTAATTTGTTTCGGAATAGAATTCCATACCTTAGGTCCATGGTGAATAATGGACGACGATTGAAGCGAGCTTCAGACCCCTATAAATTATATTTGTTGGCATTACGGGTATTATACTTGTATATCTGTGAATTCAATTGAAAGAAGTTATCAAAACATTGGGGTAGCACTCCGTGTAAATATTTAAACATAAAATTAGCCACTTGAAATATTTAACACTGACAATGCTTCAAGTATTGGCGCAGAGGGTGGCTGGTAGTGTGCGCAATTACAAATACGTAAAACCATTTTCTGAATTTTATGTAATTGGTCTAAGTCTGTCCGTTCCGAATTAATTCCCCATACAAGATTACAATAGTACAGATACGGCAAGATCATGCTACTATACATCATAAATAAATTTTCCTGCGAGAGAGTATCTTTAAGTCTGTATATCATACCTGCATTACGACTGACTTTAGATAATATTACATTGACAGGTTCAGACCATGACAATGTTTCATTTAATGAAATACCTAGTAAATTAACTGACGAACATTGTTCTACACTCTGTCCGTTAACAAGAATTGAAAGATGAATATCATGCAATTTCAAGGGCTTCTTTTTAAAATGAACAATTTTTTTTCCTGAACATTAATGGATAATCTATTAGCTTTTAACCAATCGGTTACATTTAATAAATTTTCTTTTTTTTTCGGCAACAGACTCGGGGAGATTGCTTGATGAGTAAAATATACTGGTATCATCAGCGAATTGATAAAATGTTAGTAACGACGATGCGTTTGATATGTCATTGATGTAAACTAAAAACAATAGTGGTCCCAATATTGAACCTAAGTTGTGGTACCCCAATTGATGGATGAAACATTATGAACAAATGTAAACTGACTTCTTTTAGACAGATAGTCACGAAACAAATCCAATACCTCGAATACCATATGAATATAATTTTGATAAGATAATCTCTTGATCCATGGTATCGAATCGAGAAAAATACCTAACACAGATTCATTTAATTCGAACGAACGCGTGATTTTTTCATAAATATTTAACAAAATATGTTCACAAGAGTGCTTCTCCCTGAAACCAAACTGATATTTATTGAGAATATTGTTTACTTTTGAATATTTGAACAACCTGTTGTACATTAATCTTTCGAGAAATTTCGAGAAACAAGGAAACAGTGAAATAGGCCGATAATTGTCAAATAGGTGTGGGTTATTTGTTGTGGATTGGCACAACTTTCGATAATAGTTTAGAGGGAACTTTGCCTGTGATAAATGAAAGATTAAATATATGTTTCAGTCGTAATACTATATAATATTCGTTATGACCTTAGGACTGATGTTATCAGAAACACAGCTTTTATTGGTTCTTAACCTTCTGCCAATATTGATAATTTCTCCTTCCGAAGTAGGAAGTATAAACAAAGAGCTAATATGATTTGACAAAAGGTGCTCATGGAAATATTTACATGAGCTTGGGATTGTATTACTCAGAGATAAGCCTTTTTCAGTGAAATAATTGTTGAATGTATTTGCTATATCACGTGGTCTATTCAAGATGGAGCCATTATGTTCAAATTCGGAAGGAATATCGGATTTTGTTTTACCAATTAAGTCATTTATGATTTTCCATGTTTTTCTGATATTATTTTTTTATTACTTTCCATGAGTCGTAAGTAATGTTGTTTACGTGCGTTCTTGTTTATATTTCCTACCTTGTTTCTAAGAGATTTAAACTTTTTTTCATTACACGATGTTCGCCGAGAACAAAATCTTTCATACGATTTATTTTTCTTTCTTATCATTGTAAGAATTCCTCTCGTGATCCATGGTTTTCTTGATACACGTTTTAATTTCAAGTGATAACTGGGAAATGTTTATCATATAACTCTTGGAAAATAGAAATTAATTTATTATACGAGTCATCGGCATCATCACTCTGAAAAACAGTGATCCAGTCTTGAATTATCAGGTCAGAGCGAAATCTCCTTAAAGCAGACGCAGTAGTTTTACGATGTGAATGCATTTTATTGGATTTGTTTCGCGGCTGATTTTCCTTTTTAACTGTAGCTATTGGCATATGATCCGTTATATCAGTATAAAGTATATCCAGGCGATAAATTAAATACATTGGTGAGTACGTTATCGATGAGGGAGCTACAGTGAGTAGTTACACGTGTTGGGTGTTCGATCTAGTGAAAGAAACCATTGAGACCCGCAATATTGATAAAATTAGATACAACACTAGAACTGACCTTGAGTAAGTTTATATTAAAGTCACAGATGACGTAAAAATCCTTTATTTTCTTTGGACAACACTTTCAATACATATTCCATATACGTCAAAAAAAAGAACATTAATGTTCGATTTGGGAGGTCGATAGACCATTCCAAGCACAATATTTTTTTCTTTCATAACATCACTTTCAACAAAGGGTACTTCACACGCACTACATTCTATGACTAAATCATTTCTTAGTTTATAAGTCAGATTATTCTTTAAAAGTAAACCCACTCCTCCGCCTTTACCAAGAGGTCTATTACGATTTATAAAAGTATACCCACTGAGATGAATCAAAGATTCTGTAGATGAATTTCACCATGTTTCTGTAAAAGCTATGGTAGAGAATGATACATTCAGAGTTTCGAGAAAAACAGAAATATTATCAATTTTTTTTACAAGACTACTTGAATTAAATGAATTGTACTGAAATTGCTAGACGCATTACCAAATGCACTATTGAATTCATCTTCCAAATGATATCTGCATTTATCAACTTTCATTTTTACATTATTTACAAACAGATAGTTGACATCGTTATTATCCTCCTCTTCATCATCGGAATTACACATTGTTAACATGTCTTCATATAATAAAGAAGAAACATCAGAGGTATAATTACAAAATGGAACACATTCGAATAATACTGAATCATGTACTGAGTAAAGTTGTAATATATTTGAAACGCAGTTTTGACAATAACAAGTAACATCATTTATATCATGTTTACAATTACTCTCAGGAAAGGAACGAAGAAAGATGTAATCATTGGGTACAACAGGGTCTAGAGAAGGCATATAAAAGACAACAAACGCACAACACTTCAAACGTCACCACTTTACAAAAGGAAAAAAAAGTCAAAACAAGTTGAAAAATGAATTCTCTTTCAAAAGAATTTGTAAAATAAAGAATGTCAGATGTATTTACAGTTAACCTTTACAGTTTTAGTACCATAAGTACATTTGCACTAAAAAGTGCAATTACATTCAAAGTTTTTTCAATTCGTGTTCATTCCGAATGATTTTCTTTATCGTCTTTCCTTCCGTTGCTTGAAGCAACACAACAACACGTCCATCTGAAGTCCAGGCGTCGCGAACTTTGTCATGTTTCTTCGCCGTCCACAGGAGTTCCTGATTCGTGCGTGTTAGCGCTTCATCGATGGTCATTCCCGTTCCCTTCAGCCGTCTGCGAGCCCTGATGACTTCATTGCGCTTGGGATATGTGGTGAACTTTACTATGCATGATTGCTCTCGATCTCGGATTCCGGTGCGCTTTCCGCGAACGCGTCTCGAAGTTGGTAGATGCCGACATAGGCGCGGATGCGGATGCGTACGACGATGCAACTGATGATGGGGCACGACCACTGATCTCCCCACTGGGCACGACCGGGGACACCTCCGCCGTCTGAAGTGACGTCATTATGCTTCCGATGAGAGCGGTCGATATCGTTGGGGTTACCGCTATGCTGAAGCTTTCGCTGACAATCTTACAAAGGAGCTGATCTGTGTCCTCATGCCCTTCTTCGCTTTCTTTGATGCCGTAGAACTTCAAGCAGTTACGTCTTGATTATTGTTCAGACTCGTTCATTTCTATGCGAAGGTTAGAAAGGGCTGTTTCATGGCTTTTCATCTGGCGATTCATTCGCTGGAGCTCAGATTCTTTGGCCCGTAAGCTGGTTTCTAGGTCCAGTATGCGGGCGTCGTTTCGCTCCAGTCATTCTGCAGAATCAGCATACTTTAGTTCGATGTCATTTACACGATTAAGAAGGTGGCTGATTTGTTTAACAACAGCTTTTTCCACAGCTTTTTCTATAGCCTCGAAGAAAGCATTGCTTTTCAGATAATCTTGAATGGCAACAGCGGCTGCAGCTTCGGCTTTAGCTTTGGCAGCTATCTTTGCGTAATGTACATGTATTTGAATTGAGACACACAGACCATTCCGTTTGAAGATGTTATGTAGAATAAAGATGCATTATCCCTGATCAATGAATGACACTATGTCATGTAAATCATTCAAAACATCAACAGCAGCATGAACAAGAAGTTTGGCTTTTAGGTGGACGAAACACAACTAACCGCATATTTCATACATTCTGACATCTTTGACAAAGTTGTAGTAATCAAAACATGTTCGTTGATAATTAAATAAGGAAAAAAAAACAATGTGAAAATAGCACGGTTTAATCGACAATGTTACCTTGATAAGAGACGAAGGAGAAAGACAATGCTCTTATTTGCAGAAGGTGACGCATAATTTTCATAGTCCGTTTCGTAACTGGTTTTCACCGTACCAAGTTCCTCGAAGAGCAACGTTTGGGACTGACCCTGGGTACGACATTCGTTTTTCACCACTTGACATCGGATAAAAGCAAATAAACTGTCGCTTAATTTATTTTAATTTAGTTGCATGTTATTTAATAATAAGCTTGCGACCTTGCCAAATGATATCATTTTTGATGGTACTGCTGGTGTGCTCCTTTTCTCCCCCTTTTCTTGGGTATTGGTCGGGAGATTTATGGCGGGGATCGCATCCAACTTCAACTTCTTTCTGAACCTAATGTTGAACTGCTAAAACAGTTCCGCCGCCTCGTAGGCATCGACAGGGAAGTGAGCACTGCACATTACGCTACTGTCGCTGGGGCATTTCGCACTGGTCAGCCTTATTCTCGCTGACCAAATTCGCCGTAAACATGGTAAATTGTCATCTTTGTAGAAAAAGTGCAGGCTCACACCATCTTGTGAGGTGTTATTCACCCTCCCACTATGCAGCTCTTTGGCATTTTCTCTTGAATTCTTCCAAGTGGGGAAAATTACATGGCCAATTCTTCGACACAGCAATACAAAACACATGTTCAACACAGAGTTCGGAAGTCAATTTCCCCCTGTGACGAAATTCGTCACGTGACATCATGATAGACAGCGATCGCGTGAAACAGATTTTGTTTAATGTGCGGGGCTTAGAAACTCTGAAATAGCTATTATTTTTGACGAGAAATCACATCTTCTGTCATTTAAGGATATATTCAAGTGAGAATACATAAGAAAAACTGTTAATATGACATATCTAAGCAATTTAAAGACCAGAAATATTTGGTTGACAGGGGACCTTTAAAATATCAGCACAAATCTTGGTTAGGCTAGGCCAAGCCTCCAAATTAGTGACGTCAAAGGAGTCAAATGCCATAAAAGACTCCGATGTAAAACTTACAACGTACGGAAGTCAACAATAGACCATTTTCGTAATGTATTGACAACTTTCCCCCTAACTGCGTAGTAACGCGTTATTGCATTCATCTGTATCTCGTCATTTAGATTCAATGAATGGAAAGCACTTTAAATCTACTAGTTGTTGCTACTCGGACAAACCTCGGACAAACTTTGGGGCTCCCATTGGTAACGTATTGATTGAACGGCGTGAATAAAATTTGCATACATAACGAAGAAGGTCTATTAGAAATTACTGTTGACTTCCGTACAATCTAAGTTTAACATCGGAGTCTTTGATGGCATTTGACTCCTGTGACGTCACTTGCGTTTTTTCTACTTTTCGTCAAAATGAGACTTTATTGCGGCAAATAGATGTTAAATTTGTTTTAGTGGATAATTTTACATAGATTAGCGGGAACTTATTTTTCTAATTTATTACCCTTTTAAGCGGGGTGGCCACATCAGGTATGAAACTGCTTACACTCGGGGCCCTGAAAGACGAAACAGTACATCACTGTAGACAGTAAACGCAATGATATTATGGAATGTATGTACAGTGTCCATTGGCAACCCCCCCCCCCCCCTCTCTCTCTCTCTCTCTCTCTCTCTCTCTCCCATGTCTCTCTCTTTCTCTATCTTACCCTCCCATTTCCACTTCACCCTCTCCTCCTCTTCTCATAATCTCTTTCTATCTGAACACATATGAATATTAGTAATGTTAGATCAAAATCAACATAAATGAAGCACCCGTTCCATACATCGATTGAACGCTGTCATTAGTAAAAAGTGCAATCTCACTAATGTAATTGGTCTTTCCATTCCTGGTGGGATCAAATTGAATGCCTAGGTGATTCATTGTAATCCCCCTAATTTATATGCAACAACACAAGTTTCCAGGCAACATGTGGATAATCCTGTAATCAGGTTGTGATCGAGTCGTACATGTGAGATGGGTATCAAACCCAGAACGTGAAGGGCATGGCTCTCTGTGGGAAGCACATGCACAAAGAATTACATGAGATCAAAATGATTAAAAACGGTAATTTGTAAAACGCATCTACCGCCGTCATGACAGTAGGAGGTCGGAAGATTCCATAAAGCAAGATAATTCATATCATTTTTTCATACCGGATCACACTGACCTTCAACCTATACTCATGTGCATACTTCAGGCATACAGCATGGTCTGCACGCTCAAACATATTTGATACAATGATGCCAACTATGACCGCTTTTATAATGGAATTTCCCAATTGGTTCATATCATAAATGTTATTGTTTAGCATGTTTAGACTCTATATTTGGCGAATGTAAGCAATGTTTAATATTTGGTCATGATTTAGGTCAGTCCAACCAGCGAGAGTACTAACCCAGTTTTTATACGAGTGTGCCTTGTTTGTTTCTTACTATAGTTCTGAAAATATTGAAATCGTGTCATCACCCGCCGCCATGACAACGATATACAGGAATAAATTTGATTTTTTGTTGTTGCAATGTCTAAGAACTAGATACTTGCATCACATAGACCATGAATGACAGTGCTCACACTTAGTCACTGGAACAGGAAATCATCAATAATCACCCCCATTTTTGTATATCGGTATCCACATTTGCATCATAATAAGGTAGACATTGACCATGGCTATGGCTAGGGAAGTATGTCACACGTATTCCCAAGAAAAATATGATTTCATACGGATATGATATGATGAAAAAATGTCAGGATATAGGGTATAGGGAGTGATTAACCATTTTTATTTATCTAGCTACTTATTCATTCAATATTTTATTTCAACAGAGTAGCCCTTTCAGTAAAAAAAAAAGGAAAAAAAAATGCTCTACAAAGAGGCCCTGCACAATAATAATCACATTTCATATAAACATGATAAATACAAATACAAATAGTCATAACACATAATTATAAACAAAATAAATGCAACAACAAATAGTCATAATACATAGAAATAAGATAAAGCCATGATGTAAGCCAAAAGCATTGTTACTCTATGGGTTTTGTGTGCTACTTGTGCACAAAATGCACCAATGGCGGATACAGAGTTTAGCACGCCTATCGTAACTCTTTAGAATTATGTCGCATCAATGATCCATACTACATTCTGCCAAGAATTTATTTTATGAGTCATTTCTTCGTTTGCTCTGCACCATGCAGTAATCAGGGTCATGCAAATGTAGTCTTGCTAACTTGATTTTATTCGGTTACAGCATTAGGTCATGAGAAGTCCTCTATACTTTTTAGGTTGGAGTACTTAAAACCAAGCAATATAGTTCTTGATTTTTGTGTCATTCAGTCTTCCATTTCTTTTTTTTTAAATACTTTCTTCTTCTTCTTCTTCTTCTTCTTCTTCTTCTTCTTCTTCTTCTTCTTCTTTTAATTCATATTTCTATCATACTGCGAGATCTCGAGGACTGACAATGCATTTTTGATCAGTAAGATACAGTCGATTATACTTTCTCCCAATGTTTGGTTTTTTTTTTCATTTGCGAAATGTGAAAGCTAGCTTTAACAAAACCAAAATGAATTCCGCAGTGTCTGTCACCTCACACAGGTGATTATGCGTGGGCGTGTGAGAAGTTCATTGCCTTTAACATCATGACTGGTTACGGCCTCGTATCAAGGGATCAGTTTCTCGAAAAAAAAATCAAGGCAAAGTCCACTGTTATTCGTGTAAACGTCTGTTAATAAAGCGGTAGTAATCTTAGTACTACTACTATACTATTAGGATAAGTAGCACTAGCAGTAGTACTAGTAGATGTAGCAGCAGCAGTAGGGGTAGTAGTAGGCCTAGTAGTAGTAGTAGTAGTAGTAGTAGTAGTAGTAGTAGTAGTAGTAGTAGTAGTAGTAGTAGTAGTAGTAATAGTAGTAGTAGTAGTAGTAGTCGTAGAAGTCGTAGAAGTGCTATGGCAGGAGCAAGAAGAGGACAATAATAAGAGGTAATTTTTTTTTATTGCAGCAGGAGTAGCTATAATACTAATGATAGTAATGATTATGACGATACATACACTAGTACAGAAACAACGTCATCACCATCAATGTAGTAATGATACTGCTTATCAAATTAATCTTTTGAGGGAATTTTTATATTTGGGAAAATAAATAACTTCAAATTGCATTGAATGCATCACCACGGAATCTTCATGGTTATCACAGTTATCATGGTTACAAGGATGACATACCGATCAAATCATTCTGTCCTGCATACCATACGGAGTCAGACTCCGTGACACATCTTTGGCATTGGCATTGATTCTGGTTCTGTCTTGCGTCCGTGATAACGTGTCCCAGGGTGATTCGAAACGTCAATGTTTTCGCAGAGGCCGCCTCGCCCCAGCCCAGCTGCGTTGAAGGAAAGAAAGGAAGCCTATACAGGAAGCCTGTCTGGTAAGCCTTCACTCCTACGGGGCTCAGACATGATTTAGGAACATAAACACTGAACATGAGACGGATAACATGAAGCTTGTCCATTCCTAATACGAGATTCTTTCTCCGAAATACTATAAAGGTTAGTTTTACTTTACTGTACATCAATCAACAAGCTTGAATAATCATATAGGCCTATATGGGAGCCGATATTTCGTGATCTAAATTTTAGACAATAGCACGAGAATATTCAATATTAGGATATTTGTGTTTATAGTTAAACTCCTTGACAACGTTTTATAATGGAACCATATTGCATTGTTAATAATTGATATTTTAGTACAGCAATACAGGGTCCTGGTTGCTCAATCATTATCGCGATCGTAGCTCAAAGTAAGTGACCGCAAAAAACATCGATCGTATCCCCAGACGGTGTTCGAAAAACAAAGGACGAAACGTCTAGTCTTCGATGTGGCCTTTAATAATCGGTTCCCTTCTCTCCCATACTTACGTGAATATAAACCTTCTGTATTTTCATCTAATAAACCTTCAAAAACACTATTGGAGCATGCTCCTGAGAACTTGAGGGAGAGTCCCGTAAGATTAAACTACAATGCAGCATGTCGTATAGTAATGCCAATGTGTACAGATATCCGCAAGACGCGCACTGTAATCGCACTAATCGAGATGGGAGCGGTCTCCCGTGCATCTACCGTTTAGCATCAGTGGCCTCCTTGAATGGAGAGAGTTACTGGCTTGGCCAATGGGGAAATCAGGCAAGATAGTTCTCGAGGTGTTGACCGTCTAGATATACCACCACATGAAATCACAAATGGAGATATTTTTATCACAAGCCTGTGCAAACATACTACAGCTGTGCCCCCTTTGCAGAGTGCGATATGTGGAATGGGCTTAAACTCGGGAAGGGGAAGGGAGAGGGGAGGGGTGGGGGGGGGGGGGGTCGTACTCACTTTTCTCCTCAGAAAACACTTGTTCATGTTCAGAACCAAAGAAACACAATCCTTCACACACACACACACACACACACATACACATACATACACACACGCACACACACACACACATACACACATACACACATACATATTTACACATTGCACAAAGACACACACGGACATACAGTTTATCCAAACAGCAAAGCTGCACTGTGGAATTTCCTTTTTTATGCGTTTTGTTTTTAATTCTTTCATTGTTTCCTTCCACAAATTAAGGTATGTCTACACGACAGAGATGAGCGATGTTCTTTGTACTTATCGAAGCGAATATTTCTTGACTAAATTGATATGATTATTAATGTACTTGATAAATATAGTGTAATCCTTTTAAAGGGGTCCCGACACTCAAACCAAAAAAATAGCAGTATACCGTAATAATACTAAAAATGAATAATGGCAGTCATAGCTTCACGAACCTTTTCAGGCAAAATGGACAGCTATCCTTTTTAACGTTTCCGCCCTGTTTCGTCGCTACCATTTCAGTCTACATGTACATTCATATACCATATTGTATCGGCCAGTGCGTTGGTCAGCGGGGGTTCTGCTGACATCAGTATCTCAGTCTGGCGATCAATAAAATTCTGCTTCACTTTCCAGTTCTTTCATTTTCCCGGGGTGGTATCCACACAAAATGGCGCCTCCACCTTAAGTGTGGATCTGTCTTTATTTTGTTCCACAACAAACACAGCACATCTCTTTGTGTTTCATGTATGAGATGGAAATTGGCAAATTTAATGGAAAACATTGAACTGCGTTTGACCTTCATAACTGCAAAGTCAGACAGAAAGAAGTAAATAAGACCACGTGTCCCTGGACTTGAACTGCCACTTACTTCGGGGACAGGAAGCAGGCCCCATCACAATTTATCATGGCAACACAGACGATAATTAATTCGAGTGGAGGCAACATTGATGCTTTATGGCGCGTGGATGGAGAAACAGAGGCGGAAATGAGATGAGTATGCGAAGGGGAAATTTGATGCAGCCGATATTGCCATAGTGTGGTTTTGATTATCGGCCAATGTGTGTTCGGGGTGGGTTAGGCTAGCTGGAGAAGGAGGGAGAGAAGGAGGAAGAGAAGAAGGAAGAGAAGGAGGAAGAGAAGGAGGGAGAGGAGGAGGAAGAGAAGGAGGGAGCGAAGGAGGAAGAGGTGGAGGAAGAGAAGGAGGAACAGAAGGAGGAGGAGAAGGAGGGAGAGAAGGAGGAAGAGAAGGAGGAAGAGAAGGAGGAAGAGAAGGAGGAAGAGAAGGAGGAAGAGAAGGAGGAAGGGATGCATGACAAGGAGGATGGTGACTGGGTAGAGAAAAATGAGATATGACTGTGTTAATAGATGGTAAAAATTATATAGGCTTTGGGGGGGGGGGGGGGGCAGGAGGAGGAACAATAGGGAAGAGGTAAACAAGACGAGAAGGGAAAATGATTAAGAAAATGAAGGAGAAGAGGAAGAAAAACTGATGAAATGAAAAAGGAAAATAGGATGGAGAAAAGAAGAAGAAGAAGATGATGATAAACAACTATAAGAGGAATGGGAATGATCAAGGAAAGAAAAGGTAAATGTTGAGACGAAGCAGATCAAAAAGGCAATCAATCACAGGAGAGAGAGAGAGAGAGAGAGAGAGAGAGAGAGAGAGAGAGAGAGAAAGAGAGAGAGAAGAATATGAATAGAAGTGAACGTGGAACAAATGTGAACCTTCACCCGGTGCTGTAGTAATCAAAACATCACACAAATTGGCTGAATAGGAATATCAGACTGTTTTCGCGTTTTTCTCCATTCCCTTGTTTTCGCGATTGTCTTGGCATGTAATGCATATCCCTATCTACGGGCCTGCTGTGAGGAATGCTGATCTTGTAGATAACGGTTTTGATGTCAAGGTTAATTCGATTCGGATATTGGAGGTGCCTGCGGGATAGGCCGTGCATATCAAGGATATGATGTGTGACATTACAGTGATGTCATGAAGACAGCTAGGAAGATGGAACTAAACATGTTAAAGGTCAAAACAGTAAAACGCCCCCTCCCCCTCCATCTCTCCACCAAACCTAGAACGCCAGTCACACGGAGTCGCATATATGTACCAAATACATCGACAAATACCATCTCATCTCATCAAAATTTCCTTAACTATTTGAGTGCAACATGTGATTTTATTTACAAGTCAAGCACACAATTCCCATAGAGTAGCAGCTTACCTGGCAAACAAACGGTTAAAGAGAGTAGAATGTACTGGGAAGACAAAAAGGCCTTCAAAAAGTGGTTGCGAGCAATCTTTTTGCCAATGGTCTAAAATTCATGTATTATTCATTTTTGAAACTCGCTGGAAGTTATTTTCCCTAAAATAATCCACATTTGGAGTGATAAGTGATTATATCACAAATGCTTAATTTGTTCGGGTCGACCATTTCGAGTATTTGTGATTTAAAGACAGCCCGTCCCTTTTGCAGATTACCACAAAACCATCGAAACATTGGCAAAACATGTAGAGAAGTATTAGCAAGCTGTATATTCATAATTTGAAACTGATACGTAGTGTAAAATTCAAATAATGCACGCAAACAACGTCTGATTAATAGTCTTTGCCTCAGGCTCTTAGCAGTTTGTGTTGAAATATCTGCTTTATTGATTAATCTGTTTATTAAATTATAAAACGCATTATGAAAAAAAATGTTCTATAGAAGGAATCATCTCCATAGTTTGGTAATTACTCATAAAATTATAAATTATTACTCATAAAATTAGGATTTCACATATGCATAATAACCATATAGATACTGTAACGAAGACTAATTCTTTTTTCGTAGTACGAAAAAAGTCGGTTTGAAATTTAACGGCTGAATTTTTTTACATATTCGGAAAGCTTCAACATGCTATCTTCTTGAAAATGGTCTTGAATTACACTTTCTTCAATTTACGATCGTGATAGGCGATTTCAAATTTTAAGCTTGCAAAAGGGACGGACAATTTTAATCACTTCAATACTCCAAATGTGGATCATATGAGGGCAAATCACTTTCAGCAAGTTTCGAAAATGGACAATACATGAATTTAAGACCATTGGCAAGAAGAATGCTCACAATCACTTTTTGAAGGCCTTTTTGTCTTCCCAGTACAGTGTATTCCCTTTAAAGTTCGTCCATTCATGTTGCTGCTTGCTTTCGTTTTTTTCTTCCCTTGTTCTTCCTTTCTTCATTGTTCTTCATTTTGATCATCTTCTTCATCTCCTGCATTACTTATATTTATGATGAGTTCTTCTCGTCATTCTTTCATCGATGTTCTTAACCCTAATCAGGCATAATGCCCCCCCCCCACCCCACCCCATCTTAACATTCCGCGCAATTATTCTGAAAGGCGAAAAGATATTGCTACCAGATTTCATAGAGTGCTTTTTTTTGTTATAGTCTTGCGCAACTTTTGAGGCCAAGATTGCAACGACTGGGTACACCATCGCGACATCGCGTCATTTTCACCATACGATCACTGACGATGTAATCCCAAATCATAAATAAGCTGCATGCCTGAAAGAAATATTGTTTATCCATCATATGAATTATAAGGGAAGATAAGAAAATATGTTAATAAATGTGCATAATCACTTTATAGTGAATAGTGAATAGATTTTGATTGAAATAAAAAAACTGCTTATGGAAACTTAGATATTAACTTAAATATTACGTCACAAGTGACGTACGTATGTGCCGAATTTTGTGGTCGTCGCGCGTTCCGTTGCCGATATCAGAGGTGTGTGTGTGTGTGGGGGGGGGGGGGGAATTATTCGAAATGGTACCAGTAACTGCACAGTATAATGGTAATATCATTCCATTGTAAAATTGACGTTGTTTTTACACGTCGCCGTCATCGTCGTTGGAGAGGTAGTAGGTGTAGCAATGGTAGTGGTTGTGGAAGTCAAAATAGTAGTAGTAGTAGTAGTAGTAGTAGTAGTAGTAGTAGTAGTAGCAGCAGCAGTAGTAGTAGTAGTAGTGGTAGTAGCAGCAGCAGTAATAGTAGTAGTAGTAGTAGTAGTAGTAGTAGTAATAGTAGAAGCAGTACTAGTAGTAGTAGTAGTCGTAGTAGTAGCAGTAGTAGTAGTAGTAGTAGTAGTGGGAGTAGTGGTAGTAGCAGCAGCAGCAGCAGCAGCAGCAGTAGTAGTAGTAGTAGTAGTAGTAGTAGTAATAGTAGAAGTGGTAGCAGTAATCAATGTATTATATTAAGGGACAATGCTGGGAGAAAATCCCAGGCAGAATTCTCAAGGTATAGGTGTTTTTTTTTTTTTTTAAATATGTATGTTTTAAAAAATTATGACATAATGTATTAATGATAAATGTCTGCAGTGTTTTGTATACCATGATTCACAGCGAAATAATATATCAGCATTGCCTATGCACGTCGTGTTTCCGTATCAATGCGATGCTATGGCCCCTGCCCCCACCCCCCCCCCCCCCCACCCACACACACACATCCCCGACACACACATACACACACTCACTAACCCCTCTTCCTATCAGATAAATGATTCACTATCAAAATTCATATTAAAAAAAAAACATGAGCGCGCGATAACATCCTCCATCTGCGTTCGCCGGAAGTACATCTTCTTTGGAGGACTTTTCTGATTGGCATGTCCCTGATCATGCTATCCGTCTGTCTTACATCTATGTCAACCATTTCCACGTTCAAGGTTGTGATATAATTACAAAGGGCCCTCGGCCTTCTTCCTATCTGTGTAGCAATACATTTTTTCATCTATCAGATATTACGCACACACGAGGGGCATATAGTAACCGCGTGTACCATGTGTGTAGGCATACTTTGCCTTAATCCATGAGATATGTTCAATCCGATTAGTTAAATATCATGTAAATCAACAAATTTCATGTAAAATGAATTCAAGGTATCACTAGAAAGCTGATTGCTTGTTTAGCAATATATGGCAACGTGCTTATTTATTTATTCAAAAAAAATTTACAGGATGGTAAGATCAGTACAAACTGTTTTCACCAAGGTCCTGTGTAAAACTATAGATGTAAAAACATACAATTGTTAGGATCACCAGCAAAACCATCGATAATATTAACACACACTGCCAGCAAAGTTTATCAATCATTATTAAAAGTAATGAATAATGATTTTAAAAAAAACAGAGAACTGAAAGACAAATACATGACTTGCAGGCTCAGTAAAACAGAACACATCTCACGCAAACTTCAACATGTTCACGTAAATACTTTTGATAGATCATGAGTCAGTTATACATCGATGCGTGAATGATTAAGAACTTTGTTTTCATTGGCAATTGCTCTCCCTGATTTTGTTCCCCCTTTTTGTTGAAAGTTCAAAATGTCTAATATTATAAATGTCATGCACGTTGCTTCTGGGGATTGCTCATGCAGATAATAATCTTACATAGACTATGAGTTTTATTGCCGTGGCAACTCCTTTTCTCTAAATCACCTTTCCTGATCCAAGAAAATAAGTATCGTCAGTGAATGATATGACTTTCAAATTCAATTTAATTTTTTTCTTTAGGTCATGTTTTCTCCCTTTTCTCTTGCTACACCCCCACGTCTTCTCAATGTGTTACCATGGTAACTGTCAGGTTTCCATTCTAAGTGTTCTGTCCTCCTACTTCTCCTTCTTCTTTTGTTTTTAGTTTTCCTTGTTATCGTTCTTCTCCTTTGTTTCTTCTCTTCATTCTTCATCTTCATAATCTATGTTCATCTTCTTCTCCTCCTACTCCACTAATATCTTCTTCGTGTACATTGTACCTGATCCTTTCTCCTTCACCAGCCCTTTCCCCGAGACCCTCCTTTACATTCCAGATTTGTAATTATCATTCACTATTAACCCTATCTCATTCAACCACATGTAAGAATGTGTAATGGATCAATGTTGATGATGTTCATATTCTACAATATTTAACAAATGTACCTGATCGTATTCAATAGAGTACCGACGTGGAGTCATCATATCGATTGTTTCGCCGGCTTCTAGTTTTATCAGACCTAACCGATCGAGGTTGTCATAAACAAGTGCTTCCGAACCCGTCCTCCTACACATCAGCATTTAATATTATTTCACAATGGAAAGGGAAAATCCCTTCGAGACTCACTCCCGGCTCTATAAATGGTCAAGGTTCTAGACGCAATTTATAAGCGCGAATTTGCGACGGAACTCAGCGCAACAATTAGAGTGATCGCCCGATTGCCGGGAATTGCACCCCCGGAGAAAATACGTCATAGCAATTTGGTTAGATCTCCCTTGGACTGCACCCACGTACGAAGTTACCGCTCTGATTGGACGCAGCGACCGTCCATCAGTTTCTTTTGAATCTGACAGAGGCATGAAGTCCTGTGTAGAGTAATGTGTCTTACAAGAGTCAAAGGTAAGCGTAACTTTAAAAGGGCCACAGTTACAGACATAAAATATCTTGCGAAGTTCATCTCAACATGATGAATCAATAATACTGCTGTTTAGATTTTGCTGGTCAACTATGTATCCTCAAGACTATGAAATTATTCTGATATTATATCAAACGATCCACAGCCATCTGTGAATGTAGCCTACGTATGTCATACATTTTGTTCCACAAAATGTATCTAAAGCGTGCATTCCGATCGTTCAAAATTATATTATCGCTTTTGTTGTGTTCAGTTATGATCAACTCTTCTTCTTTTTTTAAAGAGTGTCCAGTTCACGAGCTCTGTTTCCTTTTGAGACCCCTAGACAGAGTCTCAGTTTATTGTATTATTTCAACATTTATTTGATGTATATTTTTTAATTTGTGTATATAAGCTGTGAAAAAAAATGAATTACAAATTAGAACGTTATATTATATGCAAAAATATGCCATTCAAATAAAATTGGTCAATACTGCCCATTTGTCCATGGCGGCCAATTAGTAAAATGGCCGCCATGACTCCTTCTGGGCAAAATTAGAGAGGGATCTACATCAAAATTTGCGTAAAATATATTATTCTTCATGCTAGCCAAGTTTAGAGCTTTGAGACAAAAGGGAACAATTAGGTCAATAAATATATTATCGAGGTATGCCGCTGCACTAATATGAACAACATCACTGAGGTGAGACTTTCATTGGTCCGACATTGTTTATCGGGCTAGTGTCGGGCACTCCCAATGAGAGTCCCCGCTATGATTACCGATGTTTGCTCTACCCACATTCATGTAATTTAGAACCAGTTCCTGATATGACGTCACACATAGGTGCTCTATACAGACTCTGAGGCATCCTTTCAGTTGAAAGCAGCATAGAAACAGCTGTGCTACAGATCATCTCAGCATAAATCAACCGTCGATATCATTGAATAGGAAAAATTGGCTGCTCTCATTATCCATATAGACAGCTATTTTCACATAAGTTCGAAGGAGAGCAGATTGGTGAAAGTGAGTATTTTAGAAATTACCGAGCTGTGCAATGTGTGAAAAAGAAACACTAGTGTGATAGTATGACGCCATGGATTCGCAAACCAAGTAATGTTACGCAAACACCATTTCCATGATTATTAATTTTTCTCGAAAAACATCCTTTTCTAATTGTGAACGTACGTAACCCATTGGTTCTTTTCTCCGATTTTCATGTTTTCGTCGAGCGCATTTTTCTATTAGGGAGGAGCAGCCCTTCGATTGGTCATTATCAGTTGGTAGAAGCAATTACCTTGCCACTACTCGTTTGCCCTTCTCCATGGTAGAAATGTGGGTTTGAGTTAGATCTTATCATGTTTATATTGGATTCAATTATTCAGGGTGGCCTCATTAGTCTACTTATTGTTGTCAACTAATTATTA
>OZ022589.1:12356373-12406717 GCA_963669155.1 Arbacia lixula
TAAATGCAAAGATCAAAATGAAAATGGTTCCACATGTGCTGAGACGATCACTCTACAATGGCATAATCATGAATTCATGATCATATGTTCATACTACAAACAAGACGACTTGAAAAAAAGATTGTGCATTTTGCTTGGCTCAATCTGTGGAGAAAAAAGTAAGATCACATAAAAAAAATTATATATATATATATATATATATATATATATAGAGAGAGAGAGAGAGAGAGAGAGAGAGAGAGAGAGAGAGATAGAGATAGAGAGAGAGAGGGGGGGGGCACCAAACAAAGAGATGGTAAAAAGAAAGAGTAAGGGTAAAAAGAAAGATGTGGATCTAATATTTATTACAAAGAGAAAAATGATAACAAAATAAGATTGTAACGAAAGAGAAACAGACAAAGAGAGGAGATGCGAAAAAAAGGGAAAACAAAAATGAAAGAGAGAGGAGAAAGATGGAGAGATTGATAACGGGAAAGAGAGAGAAAGAGATAGGGGGAGGGGTACCAAGAGAGAGGGGAGATAGTAGAGGGGGGAGGGGGGAGGGGATGTTAGGTTGAGGGGGATAGATTAGAGAGGAACACATGAGGAAGGGGAATAGACATAAAAGCGCGCAAGCTTTCGAAGGATCTTCTTGAAGGTAATTGTCCATTTGCTCCATTATAAAGTACAAACACCCTGAATATTTCATTATATTTTCTTTCATCAAATCGGATAGAAATTCATATTACTGAATCAAGATCCCTCATCTTTGTTTCTCTGGCGTCAGCCATTGTAAATAAACTTCATATCCCCACTCTCAGATATTGATTCCGATCCTCATTTCAAAGAGCACGAATGTGCGATTTCTATTTTCCATGCGACGTTTTCAATCTACTGAAGTGCACGTTGATGATCTACCGATCTTGCTGAAGTCGTTGAGATGAGATGGCGATGTCAAACTTGGATTGAGCAGAGCTCCTCTCTTAGCAACGTGCAGGGTTTATCCTCTACAAGCTTACATTAGGATATAAATGATGGTAACATGAGATAAAAGGCTTTTCAAACGCATTTTGATTAGCAGGCATGGATGAAAACACTTTGGTTCGTTTTCTTGTCTATTTCTATTTTTTGTCGTTGGCACCATAAAATACGATGAAAAAGTGTTGTTCTGGCATTCTGGCTAACACGGGTAAGCAGCACGTTCTTCTGTTGTTTATCATGTATGATAATTTTGAAGGAAATGTGGTAACGCTTGTCTTTTTTTCGTAAACATGATCAATAATTATTAGTTGCCGGGAAAGTGGAGAAGGGAGTACTGGATGGGATGCTATGACTACATTACGATCACGGGGATGAAGGCGACGAAGATGAAGATTGCAGTAATGGCAATGGAGACGAAGAAGAACATGAGGTTGAAGATAATGAAGTAGAAGAATAGGGAGAAGAAGATAAGAGTAACGTTGAAAGAGAAAATTAAAAGGATGGAGAACAAGGACAGCAACATGAAATATTGTTGGAAAAAGAACAAAAAGAGGAAGTAAAGAAAAAGAACAAGTGCAGGAATGAAAAGCGAAATACAAACAGCCAGGAAAAGAAGAATCAAAGAATAAACCATGTTCATGAACATGATGAATTATTTATCGTTTAGTTGCTCAACATAACAAAAAATATACCAATACATAACATGTTTATAGACAGTTATATATATCGATATTGCTATACATTCTTTTTTATATCTATCTTCACCAATGTCAAAATGTGAGTATCATAAAACACCCTTAAAAGCACCCTTATTGACATTATCATACAATATAAACCGTAGAAGCAGTCTAGCCACATGACACACTTGTGCCCTGGCTCTAAGTTGTTATCACATTTTATTTAAGAGAGAGCACAAAGTTTCAAAAAATGTTATGGGAATATTTGTTCATGAATCAAATTATGAGTCCATTATGAAGTTAATTGGTCTGTGCAAACACAGGAGCTCATTTTAGTGCTCCTTGTTTGTTTTCTTGAGCATTTGTGGGTTGGCACCCAGCTCTGTACTGTCAACGTCTTCAATTACTGTGAAGAAAGAGATTGGTTCTGCGATGACACACAGGCGTGGGATGGGGAGAATATGAGATGCGTGACGCACGAACAAAGCACGAACGAAACATTGAAAGGAAAGAAGGAAACTGCAAAAGAGACGTTGGTATTAACCCTTCAAGTACCGCCTAAACTGTTGCTCTATAAAAATGGTGTGCATTACTTGTGGAGAAGTCACATGTGGCACACAAGGGACTAATGAAGGAGAGGGTGGCAAAGAGGGAGAGATTTCGGCGAGCAGATCGAAGGGGTGGAGACGGGAATGAGAAGGGGCGGGGGTAAGGAGGGGGGGGGGGCGTGATAGATAGAGAAAGGGTGACGAGATGAATGAGAAGGAGGATATGGTGTGGGTAGATAGAGAATGAATTGAGAGATATGGGGGGGGGGGGGTAAGGTGGGAGGTAAGGGGGGAGGGGGGGGGGGGTAACGAGATGAGAAAGAGGATATGGTGTGGATAGATAGAGGAGGAATTGAGAGAAATGAGGGGGAGGTGGTTAAGGGGTAGAGAGAAATGAGAGGGAGGGTATAGGGAGTGGGGTGATAAACACGGAGTGAAGAGAGAAATGAGAAGGAGGAGAAAGGATATAGAAAGAGAAGGGTGGAGAGAGATGAGACGGAGGATAAGGGGTGGGTAGATAGAGAAGGGATTGAGAGATATGAGAGGGGGTATTAAGGGGGTGGAAATAAGAGGGAGGATAAGGGATGGGTAGACAGAAGAGGGATGAAGAGAGAAATGAGAGGGATGGTAAGGGGTGGATAGATAGTAAACATGGTAAAGGGGAGGAGAGAGAGAAAAACTTAAAAACATGAACCAACGTTAACTCGCTTTTATACATATGTGGTAATTCAGGTGTGAAGCTCGAACTGTCGATTTTTTTCGTATCGTCTGGTCAGATTGTGCGACTCATCCGAACAGTCCGCGTTCAAAGCACGAAGACTTTGTCGAGCGCACCTTCTGGTATTTTGCGTTTCTACCGCCAGCACCGCAGCACGAAAAAAAAAACCCTCACACATATTATGTCCATAATACTTACTGATTCGCGGGTTCGCCCTTTCGCCCTCGCCTTCTCCCAAGCGGAGAGAAAAGGCCACCAGGGATTCAGCTTTGATTCAGCTGATTATCACATTATTTTTCTATCCTTGGATGTGGCCCATGCCGGGCTGGTTGTCATATCAGCCCTCCCGTCGCCGTAGGTTGCGAGCTCACCCCATGCAAGTCAGCGGAAAGACTTGATCATTTCGCCGAAAACTTTTCGCGGGAACAGCTCACACGCGAGCTCAGCTCAGCGTGCTGTATGTCTGTTTGTCGGTAACCGTGAATCGTGGAATATAAACTCTTGGATTATTGCAAGCAGCTTGGGGTGGACTAATCTGGAAACGGAATATCGCTACAGGTAGGATTTCTTGATCAATATGTCAGCTCTATGCGTTCCAGCTGTAAGTCCGAACCGTCCAATATGACTTTTATATCACCATTCATTATGCTATATACCTATATTAAAGCGTCTTTATGTGAATGATGCTCACATTGGGAAGTTGGTCAAAGTATCCACAGTAGTCATCGTCATTTTCGAGTTGCGGGGGGCGTGGTGGAGTCCACCATCGTAACCGAGTTAGTCATGGCACTGGTCATAGTCTGAAATTCAATAGAATTGACTATTGGGTGTGACATACGGTTAAAAGCATCATGCCAGTATATTTATCAATCTCAAGCATAGAGGGTACCGTCTTTCCTTCCAGCGGGCATCTGTCCGTGTATCACTGTTTTAAGTCAGGTAGTGATTATTCATACCTTTTTTTTATCGGTTGTGATTTAAAGAGCAGTACACATACACATAGGTCTTTTCCATGTAAAGCTCATTGAGAATCCATTCGCCTTTGAAATCCGCTATGTAAGAAACATTTATTATAATACGATGACAAATCTGATGTTAACTCCTGCCTTATCTTACAAAGTGATCCTTGAAACCAATCCTTGTAAGGAGACATACCGTGAACAATTATAATATATGTTGTAACTATAATTATGAATATGACATAGACTGTAGGATAACAAGTGATACATTCTATAACGATTAGTAGGACAGACAAATGCAGACGTATTGATTCAAAACAATAAAGAGGGCCACCGATGAGCAACAGATGCATTCGTCAAAGAAAAACATGCTCATTGTGTTTTTTTTAGAGCGATAGTTAAAGTCGAACCCAGTTTATTCACTCTATTCTTTAGAAATTGCTCAAAGTTCCTAATAAATCTTCCACTTGTTGCTGCGGAGTAGACATGTATAGGATAAAAATTAGGGGTGTACGTTTGCAAGTCGCATTCCCACCTTGCCGAACAGGGGGGTGTTTCACCAAGCTCTTCGAAAGTTACGAACGACTGGTGATCCCTTCTTGTGCTAAATACGATACACACTTTATTCATTGAGAATCTGATTTAGCACAAGAAGGGATCACCAGTCGTTCGTAAAGTCGTTCGTAACTTTCGAGCAGCTTGGTGAAACACCCCCAGGTACTAGTAATTTCTTTTTTGTGGCCAATTAGACGGAGGTGTTTGAAACACTTGGAACAAAATTGCAGAGGTGCCATGGACGCGAGCGTCTTGAGATTATTTATGAGTACGGTTATCACTAAGTCATTGGAGAAGCTACTTTTGTAATTTTCGATGTTTTCAAATAACTTCATGTCATTGTGTTTTGCTGCCACAAACACGAAACTCACTTGGAGACAGGATGTTCTTTGGGGAGCAAACATTCGGTTTGACGATCTAGACGTCGCTCCTTGTCATTCCAAATGGGATTGCCGAAATGCCGAGGTTTTAACGACATGAACTCCTGGTCCTGATGCCTTGTTATGAGTCATGATGGTCGCTGTCTGTCCTCGTAGATACCCAGGTACCGATCTTGAATTCACCAGGGAATGGAGAATTGGATTTGAAATGGACTTGGAAAAGATACGCACAACATTTTCGACTCCCCTTTCTACTTCGTTCTCCCTTTTTCCTGCCCCTCTCCTATATTTCTTCTTCTAATTTGTCTTATCTTGTCTTTCTTTTGTGTTTTTTCTTCTTTGTGCTATCTTTCTTTTTCTCCTCCTCCTCCTCCTCCTCCTGCTCCTTCTTCTTCTTCTTCTTCTTCTTCTTCTTCTTCTTCTTCTTCTTCTTCTTCTTCTTCTTCTTCTTCTTCTTCTTCTTCTTCTTCTTCTTCTTCTTCTTCTTCTTCTTCTCCTTCTTCGTCTCCTTCTTTGTGTTATCACATTTCCATTCCTCTTTCTTCTTATTCTTCTCCTTCTTATATCTTATAATTTTGTTCATCCTCGTCTTGTATTCTCTCACTTGTTCTTCCTACTAGTCAGCTTCCTTTCCTGCTACCGGTGTTATCATGATAACATCTCAAATTGTCTGTCGTTACATAGTGATATATCATTACGTGACAAGTTTCTTGGAGATATTCATGAACTTTCCATGTAAATAGGCGTATGTTAACGTATCCTCATCATGCTCATGGCACGTGTCTTATCACCCAAATCAGGCCAGCCACTGCAATAGCGTATATTTATTCGCACACAATTGCTACTACTTTGTTGCATGGGGTGAAAGTCTAATTCACCCCGAGCAATCCCTTGCTTCATCAAGCAGATTTATTTTCTGTATAATGAACCATTTCTATTTAATCAAAATGTAAAAATAAAGGCCTATGGTATATATTAGTTTTTATGAATATCAAAGAGGCAAATGCATTTATATGACATCGTGTCAAAGTCTGCCAATCCAACTGGGTCATTTCATACTAATGCTATTTGCAGAAAATTTAAGCAGTTCAATTTCAGATAATACATTATCTCTGTGTAACTGCTGAATTTATGCACAATGAATACACACGTATCCCATAGAGCAGCAGGCATAGAGTTAAGTGAGATATTTGCTGGCCCAGGTGGGAAGTGATGAACACTCTCGATCATTTTGTCTACGGCTTTTACCGCTGCAATTAGCATTATTAGCACTGTTCGCTCTGCCCACATCGTATACATCGGTTGTCTTGACAACATTATCGTAACTCATCCTGACATCACATCCTTGTACTCTATTGTATCAACACGACGTTTAAACCGCGTAACTTTTCCCCAAGAAAACGCGATACCACCAACACGAGTGGTAATGAGATACCCACCGCACACTTTAATGGGGTCATTTATCATTCTGGGTTCGGCAATATCCGTCCCATCATATTTAGATATCAGCGCACTCATAAATGACACGTGGCCATCCCCACGTACGTATGTCTGTCTATATAATGGTGTTTGTGTAACTGTGCATGCTTTTATTACCTCCGCAGCGAAAACAATTGCAGGATGTAACGTACTAATAAACACGAAGGTGTGAAGGCCATGGTGAAAATTACAAAGGGGGTAGAAACTTAACTTACTCATTACCATTGACTTGAAAATAAGCCAATGTGGTTTTCAAGGCCTGGGAATGCAACGGTTAAAAGGGATGCGTATATCGTAAATTCAATGCTTTTTCATTTCTTGTATTATAATAAGAGTACGGGGGTGGTGTCGTCATATCCCTTGCTTTACAGATTTCTGGTTCTAAACAACATCGCTCAAAAGCATGAAAAGAGAGATATTCAGTTGTCCGACATTGTCTAGCGGGCTAGTGTCAGGCACTTCCTACGAGAGTTCCTGCTGCGATCACCGCTGTTTGAACCCGTTGTCTTGACAACGATCGAGACCATGGATTGGATATCGGATTTCTGCAGTGATATGCTAACATCATGTTTGTAAACAGTTTTTCTAGGCTAGTGCATAAGATTTTCTTTCTATACAAATCATAATTTTCCAATAATTACGTCGGATGTGTCTCCCAATCCCACATACATTGACACACACGCCTTATAATACTTCGTTCTCTCGCCTTCAGCATACACGATGGCATTGATTTTTCAGATTGATAATGACGTCAACAGTCTATCGGGACTGCCATCACCACACAGCGACTGAAATTCGAGAAATTGAATTATTTTCTCCTTTTTTAATGATGAAAGTCATAATAACGAGGTCAATTAAATTGGCGCACATCGACGCCGTGGGCTCTGCACGGGTTGTTGTCCAACACTTGGCATTTACAGGGTCTGTTGTGTAAATGTTTCAACATATTGAGCGTTAGATAGGGGTCTATTAAAGCAATCAATATACAGATACGAGAAGAGGAGTGACGAGGAGTGCTCTTCATAGTTGATAGATAATTTGTATTTTGACCTTTTCCTCTTATTTGTGGTTTTATATTTCTTACTGTTCCTCCTCCTCCTCCTCCTCATTCTTCTTCTTATCATCGTTATAATCACCATTAAATTCATATTACCATTATCATTATCGTTATGACTGCTTTAATCATTACCTAAATTTCCTGCTCTTCTTTCTTTCTTTCTTCTTCTTCTTCTTCTTCTTCTTCTTCTTCTTCTTCTTCTTCTTCTTCTTCTTCTTCTTCTTCGTCTTTTTCTTCTTCTTTTTCTTTTTTTTTCTTCTTCTTCTTCTCCTTCTTTTTCTTCTGTTTCTTTTTCTTTTTCTTCTTCTTCTCATTTGTCCATTTCCCTTTCTACTTCTTATTCTTCACGAATGAAGTACCCACATGTTATGTTTTACTCCAAATGGAGAACAGCATGCATACATGTATTTCAAGTCCATTGGGATGATATCAAACTTTGTTTTATTTTCATCATGACCATATAATGCGATGGATGCAGCCATAACAAGTCTGTGTCAACAAAGGTTCATTGCTCCCCTAAACTCTGGACAGACACAACATCACATGCATGTTCTGTCTCCCTCTTGGTCTTCGTCATGCGAGCTGGACAGAATACAATTATGGAATGTTTTGAGAAGAAACAGTATGAAGTCTGATTCAATGCTCGGCATTCCATGTGTGATTTGACTACAGTTTGTGAAGGGGGCGGGGACGATACCCGTCAAAAAGATCCATGTACGCATAGGAACATGCTGCTGACAGCTTCTTTAACTTCCCCCATGTCCATAATGCAATGGTTGGCTTTTGTGAAATAATTCTATGAGAATTCACATTGTATTATTTGGTATGCTTCTATTGTTTCTGCATTAAGTTTTACATCCTGGCGTGTTGGTCGAGTTCGATGTCCTTTGTATTTAATAGGTGTCTCAAGAATGAGTTTCCATAGGAGAAACAAAACTGTTTATATATATATCAATTGGAAAAGGAACAATGACAACATGTGGGTCATAGGGGGGGGGGGGGGGGGCACCGCACCCGCAGCCCCCCCCCCCCCCCCCCTTCCATTCGCCCAATCCAAGTAGGGCCCACTACGCCTGTGCAGCAGGTTTTATGAGGATTGATATGACAATAACAGGATTTCAGGATCGGATTTTCTCTTCCAGCTTTTCCCCGTTTCCCGTTCTTACTGGTGCCCATTATGGCAGTATTTGTCAAATGTCTATCGTCACTTGTAACTATGTCCCATTGCCTTTCCGTGTGTACCAATGAGATCAAGAAAGTACAAAGTAATCCTCCCAACCTTTTCATTACCTATGCCACATACATTATGTACAAACCAAATGCCAGTTTAATGCCTCGGTACTAAGAGGGGTAATTCATGCATTAACATGATATTTATTTCTAGTACAGTTGTTTTCTAAGATTACCTGTCATATCTTGCCGAACTAGGTAATTTCACAACATTCATCGAGTTATTGTTCGTTTATAAGTGTACCAAGACGTTTATTTGTTACTGTTTATAATTTCCCCACAAATCCTCTGAAATATACGGTCAAACCCGTCTCCTGAGACTGACGTATCTTAAGACCACCAATCTTACCCAGAAAGACCACTCACAAAGAATCTCTTCTCACCAGTTTGCATCTGATTGCCCTTTACCCATTAAGTCCGCTGTTATGTTTCATTCAATACTCATTCAATACTCAGATTCTCTATCTTCTGTAGAGTATTTTGTGTGATAGCGTACGGGGAAACCTACTTTTAGAGCGACCACAGGTGCAGAAATCCCTCCTGTCTGTAAAGATCACATTTAGGGTATCCTTAATTGGACAACATTTCTTTTTGAAACATGTACATATAGCCTATCTGCGTATAAAAACCGCTTTTTACCATCTCACTTGATCGTGGGTTTTTTTCCACACAGGCCCTGTAACTCTGTTTATACAGGTATATAGTTTATTTTTCTGATACTTGCATCACCCTTTTTTTTACCCATCTCTCTCTCTCTCTCTCTCTCTCTCTCTCTCTCTCTCTCTCTCTCTATCTCTCTCTCTGTCTTCGATCTGTCAGGATCGAAGGTTATTTCACAAGTATACATGTACAGCGACATTTCCCGTGCACTTAAAGTAGAGGCGATTCATCATGTCTTTCTGCAGGTCTCTTCCGCTAAAATGTTATGTCTCTTGTCTCCGGTCTTCCTGATCACAAATGATGGCAGGAAACCCGTGGGAGAAACGGTAGGGCTAACCAGCCCAATGATCTCTCCACTGCGGGAGATTTAAAGACATATATGAATGCATGGAGTGATCCCCACCCCCTGCCTTTAGCGACCACTTGTACACCCCCCCCCCCCACGCACGCACACACACACACACACACACACACACACACACACACACACACACACACACACACACACACACATACACACGGGCATACAGTATGCAACACACGAAATACACGTATGGTGTACCATTTCGGTAAAGTGAAGATTTTATTAAAGGAGCCATGTGCAGTTGTTAAATCTCCCTTATTTTAATTTGCATAGACATAAACTGTATAACAGAAATGTGTCATAAGTGTGTCGTTTTTTTATATTCATGCATTGTCGAATTTGTCAGTATACGAGTACATGTATATTACGAGTGTGGGCCACAGGCAAAGCAATATGTCTAGTACCAAAAAGGCAACCTCTCACATCAAGTAGTCGGGTACTTCATGTATATGGAGCCTCACGATATTGGCAAAGCTTCACAACGTTTCTAACCTCGTCTCGCCATGATATTAGAAATAAACTATTTCGGTACCAGGTCAATTAAGTGCTGTACTAGGGGTTATGCGTGTTTTACAAGTGCACTGGCTCGCAAAGGCTTAATCGCTGTTCGCTTTTGTCATGCTCGCAGCGTCAGGCACCCGCTATTACTGCACAGTAAACTTTCATGTTTGCTGCTCCTCGCGAGACAGTTCCATCTCCAATATCCACGTCAGACAGCCTCCAGACTGCAAACCAACCATCCTCTTAACATCTCAATAATATCAAGGAGGCCCACTTCTCGCGTACGTGCGCTAGAAATTGAAGATGCGCGGACTCAATAATGTCTTAACGACTCGACAAACACTCGCGCTTCAGGTGGTAAATACGGACGAGATGTTGCCGAATTTTGGTAGCCTTACCTCCAAGCTGGGGACGTTTTTAATCCAAACTGAAATGGTATAGAACCCATCACACTATCCATTTTCCATTCTCTCTTAGTCCACTAGTCTAGGTTCTAGACGTATTTTACTTCTTTACTATTTTACTACATGTACTATGCGTATCTTGACGTATCAGCCCGAATTCGTATACATTTACATATACATGTATACGCGACGAATCTCAGCGCAACGATATCGAGTGATCGCGCGATCCGGGCTGGCAATTACCGGCGATCGCGCAATCACTCGATATCGTTGCGCTGAGTTTCGTCACGCGCTGTGTACACGAATTCGGGCTGATAAAATACGTCTAGAACCTAGACTATTAGTCCACCCGAGCAGGAGTAGAAATCAAACATGAATAATAGTCTAGTGCAACCAGATCCGTTTATTGAATAGTTTGGATTATAAATACGCAACGGCCTGGAAACTAGGCTAGCGGTGGGTAAAAAGCGGCCAGATAGATTTATCACATTTGCAACCAATTTATTGGAAATGCGCTGAAACCCTATATCTCAATCGAGAGTGGAGTGACGCTCTTTCGTGAGCTTTACCATCGAGCGCTCAGTGGGTCTAGCGGGGCGAGTAGCCGGGTGTTTGTTGACACATCTCGACGCCTTAGAACATCTCACTTGGGACACGATGAGATCGTTGGTGTTAACTCGGTAATGGAGAGACACTAATGGATGACGATGTCCTACTTTGATTACGAAGATCAAGTTCATATAAGTGTCCATAGAGGTATGGGAAGCGGACATGTCAGAAATTTGTAACAACAAATAAAATCTTCGATATGTTGATTGTTTATGTTCTTTGTTTACCACAAAGGACATGATGTCATACACCCTGAAAGTTATCTGTTTTTGATAAGTGCAGAACATTGAAAAAAAAAACATATTGGTGAACGTTTGATGGAAACCAGAGGACAAGAAAGTTAGGAATTGTTAAAGTTTTGATTTTGTGCCGTCATGTGCGAGATGCTCTCCCATTATGCTGTGTACTAATTTCTTTGAAAATGTCAATTTTCTCAAAATAATGTGCACCATTTTACCTGTACATTTGATATATGTAATTAGACACGTGTTTTTACACATATACCTCTAAGAAAAATATGAATTCCTTCAACTAAAACAGAAAAAAATTGAATCATACAGCACACAACTTTTAGGAGAGCACCTCGCAAGTGACGAACCAATTAAGACTAAGAGATCAAGACTTTTCGTTAAACATTCACTGATTTCTTTCCTTCATGTTGTTTATTTTATCCAAGCCAACTTCAACTTACTTTTAAACCGTAGCTGCCATGTAGTGACTTTCTTATGTACAACTAGAAGTCTACAGGGGTTTGTTTGCCTCACAAAGGGTATGCGCCAAGAGACACTATCCACACTGCCAACACTAACTAAAAATGTCATTTTTTTTTTATTCCTTACTGACGAATAACATTTAAGGAACCCAAGTCATGTCAGGTGATTATTGTCCGTTGTGGTTCCAGTATCTAACTTCTCGATTTCATTGTGTTTCCCTTTGAATGAATTATCAGTTTAGTCCGAATCTCTGTCCATTCCATAATCGTCAACGGTACATGAAATACAAGTCGGACTCTCGAACGTACGATTGAAGTGTTCCTTCTGTGTTCGTAATGCTTTGGTACTGTTTTGATGCCTTGTTTGTTTTTCAATCTCGTTAGTGCCGCATTATTGGTGTGAGTTACCTTGCGGTTCTTGTTCGATGAAAGAAATAGCAAAAAAGACTCATACCTTGTCTACTTCAACTCCGTGAGAACCTGGTCAGTCGGGGTATTTGTAAATGATCTTCTTTGAGGGGCCGGCCATGGCAAAGACTTAGCCTCATATTGCTTTCTGGAAGACAAATATACTTAGCGAGTTCATATTTCACCGCCCTAAAGCTCTTGTGCAAACTTTGCAGCATTCTTGTTTTGTCCTAGCCAGACGCAAGCTTTTATGTTAAAATCGTCTATTTTTCTTGCATTATAGATGACTCTTAACTATCGTTGTGCGACACAAAACAATACTCACCGGGAGGTGTTTGTATTGCTTGTACAAAAACGCACGAATGGCGTATAAAGAGATTATCTTGACACATATACATTGTATCAGAATACGCTATTTTAAGAGTTCCCCTCCTTGATGGGCCATGTTGGTCCAGGGCATTCGATGTTCCACGAGAAACTTTTTTTTGTGGACGTCATAATTATGAGTAGAACGTGCTGTATAATTATCGCAGTCACACTTTTAATACCAAGATGAAAGCCAAATGGAAGAGGACAAAGAAGAAGAATAGTGAAGAGAAAAACGAGACATACTTGTGGACAAGTATAAGGTGGTCTGTATTGACAAATTCATGCAAAGGCGTAGGCTGGTAAATACACGGTGACACCATCTATGCATTAGAAATCAGGGGCAACGCTCAAGAAAGCTCATAGCGCACGTACAACATACTAATATTTCAGACACTTGCCTGAGTGCACATGTATGTGATTACAAAATGTAATTAATAGTCATTTAAGATAAAGGGGCGAGAGAAAAAAATGGGAAGAAAAATCTCAAAGAGAAAGACAAAGTGAGGAAAAGAAGAGAAGACGGTGACAAAAACACATTGCAAAATAAATGAAGTAATGACCTTACCCCCACCAGGATTCGAGCCGGGGTCGCGCGTCTCAACCAATTCATGCATAAATCTTTCCATTCACTTAACATGCTTATTAAACACGTAATGCACAGCAGGGGCTAGAATGATTTCGAAACCAATATTCAAGCTAAAATATCGGCATGATCCCGACATCTGATAAAACGCAAAGACCACGGAGGCGATAGCTGGTAGACTCAACTATAACATACTACGATGTCAGAGTAAAAGATTTAAACATGAGAGAGATACAGCTCGTGGAAGATCGTCACGCCCTTTCATGATTGGAAATAAGTGTCTCTTCCATTGACATAACCCGTACATACGTCACATTTTGACATTAATGCCCATAATCAAGGTTTATACCATGATGACTTCATCAAATTGAAAAATGAAGACAATCTAACCCATAGAGCAATGTCTCAACTACAACATACTTAAATTTGGAAGAAAAATGATACAGGATTACTCAGATGCGCTCAAAGACTTTCATGTCATGCATGAAAATTCATTTTTTTTTTCGATTCATATGGCAATATAACTTCGCGATTTACTTAGCGATAAATTGAGACATGAGATAAAATCTGCACATTTCCACTTTTTCAGAATAATGGAGGTCACCAAGGATGTTTAAGCGCATGGATATCCATCCCTTTGAACAAGATTTTATTCCGTCACTCATGACTAGCAGCTGCTCTCAACAATATGATGCCTACGCAATTGCGTCACGTTTACCTGGATTTTATAATAGGTCAGACACATTCCTATACATGCATACATAAAATAGCCTTCACTGCTGAACTTTTAATTTTCCCATTAAGTGCTAGCTATGTAGTTAATAGGTTAAAACAGAACATGACAATGGCCATTGTGCATCACGCGTGTCAACTCACAACTTCTTTTCTACCAGAAGCATCATGAATTATTAATGACACCCTGAAGCCAGCTGGTAGTGGATGGACAGGTGTGATACACAATGGTAATCGTTGTGTTCTGAATTGGTTATCTGATACACAAAACATTTTACGTCCAAATTTGTCCAAAAGTGAAAATCTCATAATCACAAGAATAAATAATCACGAAACCTGCTCCGAGAAAATGTGATAACATTTGACTTGTCAATTTCAGCTTCATTTGAGCTGTAACTTATTTCCTATTAGGGCCATTCTCATCGGACTTAAAACATCAAGAAGTTAGAAATATCTAGAAGTTAGGATGAAAGTTACCTAGCAACCGCACCAACAGCAGTCCGAAACTTCGCACGAAACTTCGAAACTCAGAGCGCGATTTTTCTAACTTCGCACCGATTTTTTGTAATGAGAACGCACACAACAGTAGGTAGGGTCCATGGTTTTATTTATCTATCAACGTCAAAGCAAAACTGTATGGACTGCAGCTGCACTAACGAAACTAGATCAATTCAGTGACGACTGCACTCCGCTGCATACTATACAACTAAGAGAAACTGATAATTGAGGTCTTAAAATGTTGGTCTAGTGGAGAGTCGCGCTGCGTTTTCATCTTGACGCGATTAACGTTGGTTGATGTAGCACTGCGCAGCTAGCTATTGCTTCTACTAGCCACGGAAAATGAATAAACGTTCTAATCGTAGTCACAGATGAACTTTGGACTAACCTTATTTAGGATAAGTCAACCAATCGATGTTAGTCTAGCCTCGTCGCGGAAGATGTTGAACTGTTAAAGATGTTTGCATCACAGGATTGCACTGCTCCTTCGGGAAAATACTGCGTCAGATTTTTTGTTATGTACCAAATTTCATTGTACACGGCGATTGTACTTTGTGCGTGAATGTATATGCTGAAAAGGTTTGGTAGATATAGGACGAAATGATTTAGCCATCGCATGAATTCCAAGTGTTTTCTTTTAATCATTTCATGATTCAAAATATGCTGGAAAATATTCCATATGATGATAGTAATGCAAGTACAATTCAAACTACTTTCTTATTTTCTTTCTTAAAGAGGCACTGTGTGTGGGTGTAGTACTACAAACATCCACGATGCTCTTGGAGGCTACCGTTATCTGTGCATTCTACATTGTATTTTAAGGAACGTCTTTCACTTAATAGACAATCCTCGTTAAAAATGCAAATCTTATTTACATCGATCAAACAATACGTTACTAATGGTAACCCCAAAGAGTGTCTGAGTTTTGTCCGAAAAGCAACAACTAATATAATCAGAGTGCGTTCCATGCATTGAAACTAAATCACGAATTACAGGTGAAGTAAAAAACAAACAAACGAACAAACGCGTCACTAGGCAGTTCGGGGAATATTGTGCATACTCAACGAAAACGGCTTTTTGGCCCTTTGCATTATTGCCGCGCTTTTCTCCTAATTTTGTATTTATGGCAAATCTGTCTTGAGATGCGGAACATTCATTGCAGATTTCCGTGTGGTTGCAACGAAATGATTATTGTCAACATGCACAAAAGATGTACGGCCTAGTTTGTGCATAAATTGTGTTTTTTATCCTCCTAATTTATACCTTTGATGATGTCACAACAAGAATCTTGAGTTGGATGATATTTTGGAGGCGGGGCTTATCAGTGCTGAGAAAAAATAAAGAAAACTCATTTTAAAAATACAGGACACATATTTCGATTGAACAGTTTTTTACATGACGTTACAATTAGATGGCAGTTTCTTAATGATGGTGCGGGCTCTATCAATGGTAATTAATATTAAGCGGTAGTTTCGTCAGAGGGCGCGTCGGGATTAATTAATAGCTACATTGCAATGAAATCGGCGGTTTTCTTCAGTCTCTTCACACGTTGAACATACAAAATAGATAGCTAACCACGGAGAAAGGGCTAATAGACCGATTTACTAATGTAGTTAAATTTGTGGATGTTTCTTCCCTCGGGGCCAAGTAGCAAGTTTTTCCGTTAACCTGTACTAAGCAATGGTATTTCAGTACTTGGAATCCACTTTGCATACATTAATTGTTGCTATGTCGGGCAGACCTCGGGGAAAGTTTCCGGTTGTCGGGGGCACCCTTTGTCAAACTGGTATGCATAAAATTTGAATATGTTAGCAAACCGATCTATTCAATCGATGCGTGTGTGCACTAACACAAACGTAAAATGTAAGAGTTAAACGTCGTTCTTGGCAAAATAACAATGGGAGCTGCTCCGTTGACTAAATCTATTGTCTAGGCCACGCCTTTTCGAATCATGCATTATTCGTGATCCTCATGGTCATGCCATGACCTTGAAAAATATTGCAATTGCAAGTTCTCATGTATACCTATGCATGGTGAAAATATGATGAAACACGACACGTGTATTGTTGAGATAAAGATGGCACAAAAATGTGGGTGGGTGGGGGGGGGGGGGCATTACATGAAAAAAAAAAAGAAGAAAAAAAATCGAGCGAAATTAGAAGGTGATCTGTCGGTTACGACAGACTACCTAATTAAAAGAATGAGAAGAAGTAGAAGGAAAAGAAGAAGCAGAAGAAGATGAAGAATACATGGACAATAAAGATAATACCGGGGTGGGATGAGCCAGTGGTTGAAAGGGGATAAGAGGTGCGTTATTCTATGAGAGGGTGGTATAGGGTGTTGGTTGGGGGGGGGGGGGGGGGGGCTCTAAATGAGGACACCCAAATAATGAGTGACAACACCAAGCGGTCTGACCCTATAACCTGCTGCAACCTGCCGGCTTCCCGCGGCTTCAGGTATTCAGGAGGTTAACGTCTACCACGTGTGAGGTGCGGGAGACACATCCGTGTTACGAATGACGAGACGTTATTTTCTTTGACATATATCCGTCGGCATATACCTTTCTATTCACATGTTCATTTGCTCTGTTATGTTCCACTTTCTACCCCCCCCCCCTCTCTCTCTCTCTCTCTCTCTCTCTCTCTCTCTCCCGTTCTATCTGCCTCTGTCTTTTGTTTTCTCTCCCTTTCTCTCTCTCTTTCTATCTGTCTCTGTCTTTTGTTTTCTCTCCCTTTCTCTCTCTCTCTCTCTGTCTCTCCTTCTCTCTTTCTATCTGTCTCTGTCTTTTGTTTTCTCTCCCTTTCTTTCTCGCATATCTTTTAAATCCATATTCAATCTATATGTGTAGAGTAGCGGATCCAAGCGTAGGCGAAAGAGGCGCGCGCCCCCTATTTTCTTAAGGAATTACACAATATGATGACATTAACAATATCCAAGCTCATTTTAGTTTACACCCCTTTTTGACATTGTTTTCAAATCCTGGACACAAGGTTGTCTATAATAACTATCATGACCAATCTAACCGCGTTTTGAATATGCTTCCCTTTTCAAAGTACAGTTGCATATTACAATATACCATACAAAAGGTAAAGGTAGCAAAATTACTTCACCATCTCATCAGCCTCAAACATTACGCTGGTACTTATTATGGTCACCGGAATAATACCCCACAAGGTCAACTCGCAGGTACAATAGAAGCTCCATATTCAAGTCTTTAAGCACCATTGGAACATGGTATACAAGCAGTCCACATCAGTCCAATGGCTGTCCTGAAACACTATCATGTTTAACATGTTTAAAGGTCATGAAGGCGGTGTGTATCTTTGCGTAGGTCGATAAATACAATTGTGCAAATCCACGTTAAATAGAAGAAAATATTGTTTAATACAACTCTCAGAATATAGGAGCTCACACGGGACTTTTAATGGCGTTAGGGCTTATGCTGACTATAACATTTGCAGACAAACACACACTGAGAAAATATTTTTTATCATGACAATCTAATCAATTTCATTAGCTTAATGCCGTTGCCAGGGACATTCTTTGTCAGGAACATTAATCTCATTACTTATGAGTGAGTATGTGCACAAAATGATAATTAGGCCTATTGTACAATGGTAGCTTGATTCTCATGTTGTATTGAAAAGGAAACCGGGGTCTGAAAGGCTAACTGCAATGTAATACATTTTCAAGGTGTATGTGCATTGTTCGTCGCTGTCACCTCTCATATTTCACAGACTGGAACGTCATGTCGTAGTTGTAGTTCATGCAATGTACTACATCATTAAATTTTGTCTGCTAAAAGGGCACATTGCCTTTAAAGGGATAGTTCACCCTGAAATTATTTCTGTTTCAATAAAAGCAGACACACAAGAGAAACATATTAGTGAAGGTTTGATGAAAATCCGTCAAAGGGCATTAAGAAAGTTATGATCATTTAAAGTTCCGATTTTGTGACGTCACGTGCGAGATGGTCTCTCATATGTTGTGTATAATTTTTTTTTCGGAAGTGTGCATTTTCTCAATAAAGTATGCATCCTTGTACCTGTGCATTTGATACATCAAAAATACTTTTTTTTACACACATACCTGTATGAAAAAATCATTCCGTTGTCAAAACAGAGCAAGAGCAATTCTGCCCTATTCTGACAAAAGGAAGCAAGTGACAAATCACTCAAATCTGGGTTATTGGTATTCTTAGATTGTACCCATCATTCCTTGGCCAAAACCCGGGCAAGAAATATTCATCTCACTGCGAGATATCCAATCTAACATGATGTGGTGTTGCACTGATGCCATGCAAGTGACAGACACATTTTGCTCATTTATAAGAAACGTCTCTTTTGTTATTTGCTTCCTTTTGTCAGAATAGGGCAGAATTGATGTAACTATATTGTACACAACACATGGGATAAAACCTCGCACGAGACGTCACAAAATTGAAATTTAAAAATCTAATAACTTTCTTTTCCTTTGACTTATTTTCGTCAAATCTTCACTTATATGTTTCTTCCATGCTTCTCATTTTATTGAAACCAACTTATCTTCAGGGTGAACTATCCCTTTAATAGCGGATTATTGAGTAGGCGGGGGCACACCATTACCCTTGATCACGCATATACTTGCGAGGGGCACTTGTTTTTAGACAATCGTATAAGTCAGATGTGAGTGATAAGCGAACGAGAATTGTTATTGTCATGATTGCCTGTCTATCGGCACGGGAAATGGCGGCATTTAGTTGAATTCCGGCGAGGGATAAACTTTCCGATGATATCAAATTAGCCGCTCGCTGACGGCAAGGCTGTCGATAATTTCTGTAAGGTTATAATAATGCTAAGTCTAATTCAGTAAATCAGGACATGTCAATATACGTAATGAAAAGATAATGCAATCAATACCATACTGTATTCAGTATTACAAGAACTAGTCCAACATTCAGTTGCATTTGTGTACTTATTACTTACTCGCTCACTCATGGTACTGCCTATACAAAGTAAAAAGAAAACATTTATTGTGCATGTTATGCTTCGCGCATCAACATGTTTACTAATGTATCTAAAATAATCGATTATGGCTCACCAAAATGTTCCCATCGGAGCCCCCCCCCCCCCTCTCAATCCCCCAACCCCTACCCTCACCTCCACCTCGCACTCCGCCTCCAAATAAGTTATAATGATAATGGTACCATAATCCAGCTAAAAAAAATTGTCACTTATCGCATATCTGGTAGGTTAACGAATATGATTATCAAATGCATCATACGTAAATACTTTAAGGTCTATACGGAGTGTCATAGATGTTAGAAAACGAGGGAGGTGAACAAAAGTCCTGCATCGTCCAAAATATTTATATCTTCTTTTCTGGTTTATCAATGTTCATGTTGTGCGGCAAAGAGATGTTTTCATGTTTTTATATGTCTCAACTGAAATTTGATTAAATAAACACCTCACAAACCGATGTACTTTCTTACCGTATAAATATATGAACAGCGGGCAGCCTGGTCTCGTTTAAAGGTAGGGTAGACCTTTTGCCAGTAAAAAGAAAAGGACTTCTCTCTAGATAATTGAACTGGAAATGACAATGATCGCTAAATTTCGAGGTGCAGTTCATGTACCCTAGAGACCGACGACCTTGATACGCAACTTAGAGCGCATCACGACTTTTCGTACCGGAGAGATGCGTGGAGGCACGGGACTAACCGCTAACCGATAAACTGAGCGGTACAATGTCATGAATACAGCATATGAACGTAGACCACGATCGATAAAATAAACGGGGTGTTTTAAACATAAGCCAGGGACAGTGTTTTATTTATCTTGAAAAGGTTGGTCAAGCTATATCACTGTGAAATATCATAGACGTTGCTAATTCCCGAGCTGAATGACTTTTGCAAATTGGCTACGGTGCCTTTAAGGTCACACTTTCCTCTCTAGAGACCTCCAAATGGCATCGCCAAAAATGTATAGCATACATCATATTATTAAAAAATACGTCTACTGGGTTGGATGACATTCGGGATGGAGATGTGCGCTGAACTTCGCTTACAGATGTGGAAATGATAATTATTTTTGCAGGAAACGGTTTGAAGTGATTGAATTACTGAGGTAAGAATAGACTCGCTTGTGCGTAGAGATCCCGGCTTGGCATGCTTGGCGTAGATGGCAGGGAAGGGGATTTTGGATTTGATGCTAGGATATTTAAGATTGTTTTGGAAATAGCGCTGTGGCATACTTTCCTACAACATCTTCCGCTTGTGACCCCTTTTTCCTGTCATTATTTGTCCCCCCCCCCCCCTCCCCTCTATCATGATCATATCTACGTACTCCTGATATTTCTTTTCTCGTCTTTATATCTATATTTTCATCTTACCCTCCTTCTTCTGTTAAATTTTGCATCTTTGTTGTCTCCCCCTTCTTCTTCTTTCCCTCCTCTTCTTTCACCTTTATCGTAATTTCCTTCCTTATTTTCCTGTCTCCTTTTCGTCTCATACGTACATGTATTGTATTTCACAGTTATATTCGTATTGTCAATCTAAAAACATTATAGACATGGGTCACCCGTTATTAGCTTCCGACGTATGCCTTTTCACTGAGTCTCACATGATATAAGCACCCCCCCCCCCCCCCCCCCGGGCATGGTTCGTCGCCCTACCGTGCCAGTAAGCACTCCCTTAACCACTGCACCCCTCCCCGTCCTTACCCCCCCCCCCCCCCACCCCCATTTGAGGAGGAGGATGCACTTACTGTAAGCATGTTCATACAATGAAACATAGCCCGTATAAAACATCCACATAATAACGTACATACTGTACATACATTAACATAATATACAATTCCACGACCTTTAATTAATGATGTTGCAAATTACCATCGATTTCAAAAGTAAAACAACGAATGCCCCAGACATTATGCTTTCACTGGTGGATTGTGTGAGAGACTCACATAGTATTTGCAATGTATCATTGCTCGGAAAGAAGATCAAACTATGTTGTATATATATATATATAAAAAAAGGGGTTTAGCACACATCATCGAATAGTTAGCAACTCTACTTTTAACAAGCTCCATCACAGGAGAACGGAGATGGCTGCAGGGACCCATAGAGCACGATGACCCCAACTATATTGAAACACACTACCTAACACATGATCACACACATTACATCCGCTGCTGCAGTCTTTGCTGTCTCGTTTCGTGAATAAAATGTTTCCATGGTAACTGATTCTTGGATACATTTTCGTGAACCTCCGTGACCTAAACTTTTAATGTTTCATACCCAATTTTTCACTAGGGCACCGATCACTGCAACGGACTTTCAGCGGAAAACCACCATAAGGCGCAGAATTTTCGTTGCCATAACGACATTTCCGTATACCACAAATTTCTATTTTTCTAGGCTTTGAAATCAATTGACTCTCCCTCCACCGGTCGACGTGTGTGGAGAGCACTGCACTTTCTCTCTCTTGTAGCCGAATCTCGTATTTCTTGTCTGATAACGTTTTTGAAATAGGCGGCCGTCTGATTTGTCTAGAACACGAACAATCACAGTGACACTGAGCGACTTGTACATGAAGTCATTTTGAATGTGGCCGTTTCCTGTCGCCGCACCTTTTAAAGTCGGTTCACTTTTCTCTCGCCCCCTTGGAGCCATTTTCGGCGGCTTCACTCATGTCATTACGGTAAGCAAATTGGAAGAGAAATTTGATAGTGCAGTGACGGTATGCATATATGTAACGAACATGCCACAGCACATAAGTGTAAAGCCCTCCCTCCCTCTCCCTCTCCCTCTCCCTCTCTCTCTCGATCTCCCTCCCTCTCCCCCCTCCCCTCCCCCCCCCCCTCTCTCTCTCTCTCTCTCTCTCTCTCTCTCTCTCTCTCTCTCTCTCTCTCTGTGTCTTCTTCCCCCTCTCTCTCTCCACCCTCCTATAGCTCTGTATGTCTGTTCCCACTCTCCTAAGATCTGCCGCTCACCCTCGCTCTGCCTTTTCTCTCTTCCCTCTATCTCCACCTCATTTACACTCTTTTTTTCTTTCAATTTGCCCTCCACCTCCCTTTTCCTGGAATGTACGGTATGTGTCGCTCTGAAAGGACATTAAGCATGTTAAATGGACTGAGATCCCATCCCATGCATAATATAACACGATATTATTGTAGTTAGGAGCAGGGCGAAAACTCGAAATGTTTATTGGAAATTATGATTTATCATGTCATAATAGCATTATGTGAGGAACAGCTTTCTTGAACATTGTGAATTTGTAACTCAACATGACATGAGCTTTTTTCATTCCTTACAATTGAGAACGAAATCTTTTTCCCCCCAGTATTATGATATTTTTAATTTTAATGTGCTCTATGAAGAGACGATAAACCATACGAATGTACCGTGGGGCTATGGTGAGACGGAGCCGTTGAACGTCTAATCAACAGGAATAAATGAGTGCCGAGAAAGAACACATTAGTCCTCTTGACGCAAATTTCCAAGTAAACATTAACGCACGCATTTCATATCATTAGCATAGTGCTCGACCTAGTTCAACCTAATTGAAACTTGCTTCCAATAAAGAGTATTGCTGCTTGCATTAAACATTACGCTGGGTTGCCGATTTAAGGAACGGTCAAGTTTTTGTTCTCATTGTTTTATTACCATGAAATCAATACTTTTGCAAACTGAATATTCGCATTCAGTTTATTCGTGAAGTATTGATACATGTAAAGTGGAGGATGTTAATACGTTAAATATTAAAAACAACCAAGCATAATGAGATTGTTCTGGAAAGTTGTCCATATGTTGTTATGATGATGATGATGATGATGATGTTGATAATAATAATGATGATGATGATGTTTTTCCTGTTGGTCTGCCATATACCTCAGCTAGTGCTACGCTGTCCCGGTGCCATGACAACAAGAGTTTTCCTCCTGAGGGGTACGCAATTGCATTTTTTCTCGTCCCGTGTACCCGCATGTCCATTCCACCTGGTTTTCACGCTGCAGTGTGTACCTTCTTTCCATCGGACGTCGCCGTACTATATGAGATGGAGTCAGAAGAACCACTGACATCTGCCAAATTGAGCGAGAAATTAGGAGGTCTAAATGACTGACAACCCATCACATTAGTAATTAATTGGCAAATATTACCGGAGAGCCCGTAGTTCAGTCGCGTAACTTCCGAGAAGTGAAAGCCGTAGATGATGGCATTCTATTTCAGGATCCTACATGACAAAATAAGATCTGGTAGTCTCGATTCAATTGAAAGCTCAAGTGAAGAATTACAAGCTAATATCCGGAAGTTACATTGATATTTGTTTAATGAAAACTTTAATCTTTTAGCTGAATCCATGAATTTGATGTGATTCAAATAATAACTGTATGGAATTGAATACTGTTATACAGATAAGATCATTATTGAAATGAGATAGGGGCAAGGGGAAATGTGAGGTTTGTTATATTTTATAAAAAAAAGCTTGAACAAAGCTTAAAAAGTAATATACGGATAGATAAATCAAGACAGATATCTGTTACAATTACACCAGTGACCAGTCACTGTCATTACTTTATCATTTACTTCTCACAATCCATTAATAATCCATACATTTGCGAGTCCATATTTTGAAATTTTCCCATTGCTTATAACGCAGAGCCCGAGGCAGTTTGTGTGTATATATATACAGCGGAGGAGGTTCATACATCATGTCACTACCCTGCAATTACCGCACCAGAATCGAGTTTAATCTCGGCGTGTTTCGGTCTTCAATGATTGGTATCGGAGTCTCTGTAGTTACACTGGCCATGTTCATATTACTTTTAATGTAGGGTTGCCCTTTTGCAGGTGAAAGAAATAAAAATGGAAGAGAAACTTCCCTCACAATCATGACGAAAGAAAAGCTGGAAATGGCTGTATGCGGAATTATATTGATCGCCAGATTTCGAGTTGAGTTTTAGACGGGTCGTTCAAAATTCAGCTAGTTCCTGTAGCCTCGAGACAGCAACAATGTACATCGCGGTTCTCCGCACCACAGAGAAGCGCTATTGCAAACGAAACCCAGCTGATCGACGCACCAATCGTGATTACGAGATATACATGTATACGAATGTAGACTATGGTCGCTCCTAAACAGGGCGTTTCAAACGTAAGCAAGGATAGTTCTTTCATTTCTTTCTATTTTTCAGTTTGGATTATGAATGCCCTCCAACACTTGAGCAAGACTAGAACTTATTTCCACTACACTTAGGTGGTAAACAACTTGAACACTTATCAATCTAGAAAAAGGCGAGGGCGGATTAGGTCATGGAGGGTTATTCAGACCGTTAAATGTCAAGTGATATGTACATATAATATTATCGCGACGTCCTCAGATTGGAATATATAAACTACATATATATTCTTTACAGTAATGTTTATCTTTATTTGAGTAAATTTGGGCGTGGTATTCCAAAGAGTGCGATTAACAGGATATCGCACGGCTCCATTGAAAACAACTATCGATAATCTTGTAGCATTTAACTTACTCTACCAAATGAAATCAGGGATGGTTTACTGGAGATATCCTTGACATATATGCAACCTGGTTCATGTTGCATGTAGGTTCTCAATTATTGTAACTTACCATCATTGGTAACGACACGTACCATGGCAACAGCCAATGAGCTCTGGTTACTGCATCTGTTGCCATGGTACGTACCATTGATGGTAAGTTACAATAATCGATGATGGAGGTGATGGAGGGGAAGACATGTTGGTGAAGACGAGGATGATGATAATGACACCATGGAAACCGGTGGAGTAAATCCGAAATGGCTGAGAGGGGGGGGGGGGGGCACACTGGAAGTACTCTGGAAGTACTCATTATCTATCACAGGTTAGATATTAGCAATTGATACTCCCCCCCCCCCCTCCCTCATCCCCCCCCCCCCACACACACACACTGGAAGTACTCTGGAAGTACTCATTATCTATCACAGGTTAGATATTAGCAATTGATACCCCCCCCCCCCCCGCCCCCATCCCCCCCCCCAAACCCCACACACATACACAGACAAAACAACACACACATATATTATACATCATAATAAAGTCACGATGTGTTCACGAGACTCGCTGGTGACAGCGTTCAGTTAGAACACTGCTGCTGAGTCTCTTTTATGAATCTTATAAGCGTCCATCGGTATGTTTAGCAGACTTTTCTGCTCATCGACAACTAATTATGATATACCCGTGTTTCAGTGTAATGTAATGTAATGTCTCAAAACACACGACTCTACCGATTTATATCTGACAATAGGCATTGATCGATTACCAACATGCCCACTGCTAAGAACACATGAAGAATGAAGGCTCAGCCACATGATATATGTCTGTCTGTCTGTCTGTCTTCCCCTCTGTGTTCCTTTCCTCCTCTCTCTCTCGCACTCTCCATTTCTTTCTCCTTCTCTCCCCCTGTGTCTTAATCAATTACAGTCAATCATTATATTTTCACCGATCGGAGTACATGACAACTGATGACACGAGCAATTGACGCCAAATAGTTCCTTGAAACGATGTCGCCCTTGGTAATTAATGGCCGACACAACAGTGCCCCCCCCCATCATCTCAATCACGCAACACCCCCCCCCCCCCACACACACACACACGCACACGAATGCATACACACACACACACACACACACACACACACGCACACACGCGCACGCACACCCATACCCCAGCAACCCGGGCTTCAGTTCCTACTTAGTCCCTGCTATGATATTAGGTTGTATGTTAATAACATAGCCATGATTACTATATCTCTAGAGACAGAAATTATATTCAGTGTAAACACGGTCGTAAACACGATGATGGATGGTCGGTGCGAGACAGTGCAAACCTGGCGTGTCTGCTCCCCTACGAAAAGTCAACAGGAAGCCTAGAAATGGGTAGGAGAGGAAAGAGGACTAACGACGGAAATCAATACTGAACTGGATTTTATACCTTTCTACTCTATATCTTGTCCCGCTATATACCCTCCGGTATGTCTCCTTCTGATGGTGTCGTGACAAAATAGTACTGGAATGAGTCTTCCATTTCGAAGAAATTTTGGTTATTTCTGGCCTTTGGTTCAATTGCAGAAATTTGACGTCTTAGTTTTAGACCCATGGTATGTCCTCCTCTTGTCCCGTATCCACCGCCCCCACCCCACTCTCTCTATATTTCACTTTTCTCTTGTCACTCCATCCATACCTCCATCTCTTTATTTCTCCCTCTGTCTATGCCCCATGCTTTCACTCCTCCCATGTCTCTCCCCCAACCCCAACCCTTTCTTCTGTCATCTTCTGTCTCTCCCTTTGTCACATCTTTCACTCTTTTTCTCTTCATCTGTCTCTTTCCATGTTCCTCCCTGTCTCTCTTGCCGCCCCCTTCCCTCTCCCTTTCTCTCTCTCCCTATGAGGCTCCCTGCTCCCTATCTCTCACTCCTTAATTATCACATCTCTCTCTCTCTCTCTCTCTCTCTCTCTCTCTCTTCCTCTGCAACCCCCCCCCCCCCTCCCCGTCTCCCTCTCTCCCTCTCGATACCCCCCCCCCCTCTCTCTCTCTCTCTCTCTCTCTCTCTCTCTCTCTCTCTCTCTCTCTCTCTCTCACTTTTTAATCATTTCGTCAGTCTCCCCCCCCCCTCTCTCTCTCTCCCTTTCTCGCTCACTGTCCCTCCTTTTCATCCTCTATCTATCTCTCTCTCTCTCTCGCTGCCCCCCTCCCTCTCTCTCTCTCTCTCTCTCTCTCTCTCTCTCTCTCTCTCTCTCTCTCACTCTGCCTCCTCCTCCTCCTATCTATCTATCCCTCCTTCTCTATGTCTCCCCATCTCTCCCTTCTCTTCCCTTTTACTCTCCCAGACTCTCCCCCATCTCTCTCTTACATATCGGACTGAAGAAGTTGCTAATAATTATTAGGGCAGCCAACCAGACGTGTGAATGCCCTCCGCTCGGAAACACGTCCACGGGAAATGTGCGCTCGGAGAGATAATAACTATGGAAATTAAAAAATATTCACGGAGAAGTGGGGACCGTCAAACAATCATGCTTAACCGCTATCGTACCAGACAAGTGGATGCCCTATGGGGTTTCTTTGCATTAATCGTGGACAAATACACACATGGCAAATATATGGGGTTAACTTTGAGCATCATGGTGGAATGCAGATGGTGCCTGTGGTGCATAGCCGTGAAGGCGGGAGCGATCTCTGATGAGGAAATGCAACATAGACAATAATGTTATTCCCCAATTTGGGCAAAATTAGAGAAAAAGGTTAGAGCGCCTAACACGTATGGGGAGGGGGTAGGATGATTGTCTGTGGTCTTTATCAAATCATTTTCAATCAAGTGAGCTATTTTTTAAATATAAAAATCTTTAAGTATGTAAATGTAGTCCTTTTGAACTAGCATCTTAAATCATTAGAATAAGCAGAGAAAGATCATTAATAAAAAAAAACTGTCAATGTTAAGCACTATCGTACAGCATGTAGGTAAAGTAAGAAGCTACTAAGCTAATACATGTACTGTACATGAGGTCTTTATAAGCCATCCTTTACAGCGTTATGTCTTTGTTTTCAAGAAATTAGTCATTATTGTCAAGTATCAAAATAAAAAAAAAATCCAAGACTAAGGCAATGTAGTAATTTTGATCTAACATCTTAAATCAATAGAATAAGCAGAGTTAGATCATTAATGAAAAGAAAACTGTCAATGTTTAAGCACTTACCTACATCGTGTACATGAAGTAATTACCTACTAAGCTAAATTACTTTTTTATATTCTCCTGTGCAATTTTCTTGAACGAAAAAGTCCACAAAAGGACATTTCGATTTTTCATTAGACTTTAGACCGATCACAATTAGTGACTACAATGTCCACGTTGGACGTAACAAAACCTCTCCAACAACGGGTTAGTCTGCATTCCAGGAAGTTGGGATTTTTTAATTAAAACTAGAGTACGGTACTCGTAAGACTAATCACTTTATCATCTCCTCTATTCAGTCGTTTGGAGAGATTGATTTTTTATTATTATTATTTTATGATTTATTAAATCCTTTTTTAAACAGGGTAGCCCCATCTATGAGCTTGGCACTGTTCTCCTTGGAGGCCCCGTGTACAAATAACACAATAATACAGACACTGTAGAAACATGAACATAGAATATACAAACAAATGCTGTATGCCAAAATGCAACAAAGATAAATATGATGTGGAACATAACAAAAGGAGAAGGTGGACCGATGCTTCCACATACACAATTGATATTGAGAATGCTTAGTCTACTGCATCCAAACCCCATTATTGAATAGTTGGATAATGGATTAGATATGCACAACCACCTGAAAGCAAGGCTACGGGGTGGTTTCAATACGTTACTGTAGACATGAGGTGATTGTTAGACTTACTTTTGATTTCACCATTAATACACACAAGTCTCATAGGTAGCAGATTTTTTCGGCACACTGCGGGTTAATCGAGTTTGATTAATAGACATAAATGGCATATAGATAGGTATGGTAAGCACGAATACAGATGTAGGTACAGATGTATGTATGTATGTATGTATGTATGTACAGGTTATACAGTATAAACAGTATATATAAACGTGTGTATGTGTGTACATGTATGTACATGTTTACATTATTTCCACAACTGATACGTCAACATACCGCTACTACTCGAAATCTCAGTGTCGCCACGAACTTGGACAGTTGGAGAGCCTTCATCAATGTGGCCATGAGTACTCACCCATGAGTTCAACGACGGCGACGACATATACACATTTATATAGACAGATTGACCTTGATAGAAATCATAATAAATGATCATAAATCATAAAATAATATGTAAAATAAAGCATTACGAAACTAAATATACTGCTCGATAACTAACTGGATAGCTACAAAAGGTATATATGTATATACTATAGCTAGTTAGGACAAAAATATTACAACAAAATATGACTTAGAAATGGTAATGATGGAAGGGAGAATAGAGTGGATGAGAGAGAGAAAAGGATGACGAAAGAGAACGTGAGACATGTTTATTCAATCACTGCATTTTACTCAAGCTCTCCAGAAAGGATCACTCTATTGAAAAAAAAAAATCTTTACAACGGCTGGCAGAATTAAAATGAGCTTCGCTGTTAATTTCTGCCGCATCGTGAGCGCTCTGCTTGTTTTAGCGACAGATGTTCATGCTGGGAGACCCTTTTTTTTCTTTAAAAAAAAATAGGACGTGGAGAAAGAGAGGGCGAAGAGATCGATAGCCACACGTTATTTCAACACACAGTTTTCAACACGCAGACTAGTACCTAGCCCCATCATGCCCATGGGGCTATGTCGCGTTCGACTGTGTGTATTGCACTACGTGTGACACCTATACTTACGTTATCACAACACGTACATGCATTAACGCATTCATTGATTAAGATACGATTATTAAATGCAATTCTATATGTTCGAGTTGTTCACGTTCATATTTAAGAACTCGATGCCGATTAACCATTTGTATGCTATACTTTATACACAATTAATACACACAATTCCCATAGAGCAGCAGTTTATAAAACGGGTTAAAATCTTCTGCACTTCAGTAATGATTGATAATCCCGTCAAGAAGAATTTTGCTAAAAGGGCAGAGGTTAAACAATTAGTTTTTCGACGTGTGTTGCTATTGTGAATTTGTGCTATTGTGAAATTGCTCAAAATTTTAAGCTGGTAGGATGGTAGCGTTGAGACTGTAGTTTTAATCCATCATGCGGAAAATAACCATGTATCACGAACATGATTAAGTAAATTCAAATGATTTCATTTGTCCATATTTAGTTCATTGACACTAAGTTCCCTGGCCTTTTTCTCTCACTATTCGAACTGAGAGTTGAAATTCTGACGTCACAGTGCGCGGAGAGCTCCGTCATGTGTAACTGTGCTCGGTGCATAATCTCACACTTCGCGCGTATTTCTGTTACGTGCTTCACACGTCCACGAAACGCCGAAGAGAAACGCGCGCACTTAATTATTGTGCGTCTCCTCTCAGGCCGTCTGCTCGCTGGTTCCGTATACCCCACACTGACGTGTCTACATCTAAAGAAGTCTCACCTGTTACATGGGTGGCGATCATGGAAGGACCTAAGTAGCGCCAATATATTATATTTTTGTGGAAGAACCGTTGGCAATCGGAACCTGTCTCGTTGGTGCATGGAGCTTTCATAAGCGGTAAGAAGGAAATTTGCATTTTGGTTATTCCTTCAACGAGCGTTTGGTATATGTTTTTAGTTTGTTCTTTCTCATCTTCTCTTTCTCCCCCCCCCCCCTTCCCCTCTCCCACTCTCTCCCTCCCTCCCTCCCCCTCTCCCTCTCTCTCTCTCTCTCTCTCTCTCTCTCTCTCTCTCTCTCTCTCTCTCTCTCACTGTCTCTCTCTTTCTATCTAGCTTTATTTGATGCCTCTCTCCGCCGCTCGCCCCCTTATACCACCCCCTACCTGCCTACCGTGCCTCCCATTCATTATGCTCGTTCATCATGTCCATACATCAGCTTGTTTCTCTCTCTCCTCCATAACTCTTCCCTAAATTGTCCCCTTCTCTCTGAAATCTCTCCATCTCTCCACCTAGTTTCCATCACAGAATTATTACAACTTGAAACTTGCCGCATTCCTAACAGTAAGACACGAAACTTAGCACAGAGCAAGCTGAAGACAGGTTATTACCTACCCTCGCATTTAGGACGACAAAACGCCCAGTGAAACGGCTTCTTGACGTTAGCTACCCCCCACCCCCCTGTTACCCACCCACCCCCACCCTACCCTTCCCCCTTGTGAATCAATGACAACTACAGTAAAAGGTACGGAAGCGCCCCCGTTCCACTTCCGCGAAAATATTTATTTTGTTATATAGCAGGGCTATGATATATTTTTATATCATAATCCTTTCAGACTGATCAGCACATTAAATCCGAGTTTCTTTTATAATACACGTCTGCACTGTATTATTCAGATCATGTAGCAGATGCCTCCTGCCCGGGCCCACGCTGCTTCTCGACTACAAGATGTTTGTTTTCATTCGATCACGATGTTTGAAAATGAAACGCGACAGTTAAAAAGCGGAATAATTTGAAACATGATGCGTACGTTTTAAAGAGGAAAAGTGCAATTGTGATCATGCGTTTAACATGTTCAACCGTTCGAATTCGACTTGCTAATGCACTGGCACACTTGACTTTCAGAAGAAAACAAACTGTTCATAGTCTAAGCACGTATATGTCAAGAATACTGTATCGTATCACGTGTAAGAAGCTCAATATTACCTCCACCCCATCCTCTTTCAGACAATACGCTATCCACCACGTTTGCACTAATGAATTTACAGGCGAACGCGATATCATTAATACGCTACTTTAATCATAAAAAAGGGAAGTTTTCATTATCTGCTCTTCGCCAGTAATCAAGATAGGCAGTATGATGTGGTTTATAATGTTATTGCGGAATTGAAGTTTCTGCTTGCAAGTCATCATCGGAACATCTCGTGGGCAAAGCAATAACCAAGCCCGCTTGGTACATCGATCAGTCACCTTCGCTAATGGGTTTCGTTATCTCGTTATGTGCGCCAGTCACATTTTAGGCACATCTTCTGCCGATATAGCCACACTCTGCCTGTAAGTAGCCAAATAAATAGTCATAACGAGGCGGGGTCTTGACAAGCGTCTCCGTCCACCTCCATACTTAACCCTTTCTGCGTCGGTCAAAATGCTGTTCCATGTGATTTGTTTGTATTACCTGAGACATCCACCACTATTGGCAGGGAAAGACATAGTCACGTAACTTCACCTCGCCTCGGACACAGCTTCACAGTACATAACCTTTAAAACAACTAATGGATTAAGCCAGTGATCTGTGACCATTGTTAAAACCGTTGATGTTAACTCTCTTATTACCATTGGCACGAAGATGTGTGGTAAGTCAGTGGGGTTTTCAAGGCCTAGCAATGTAAGGGTAAACTCTCTCATTATATTACCACTGGCACGAAGATGTGTAGGAAGCCAATGGGGTTTCCAAGGCCTGTTAATGTAAGGGTTAAAGGTAACGGGAAGCAGTGGTATTGATTATATGCAGTAATCATGGCAAAACACTACTGTCGTCGTCACAGGCCCCGGATGTGATTATGTTTATTATGGTTATTATCTCAATGATGTTATCATGTTGAGACAAACACTTCCTGATATTCTATGAATATTTACAAGAATGGGATCCGTGGACATGGCAGATTACTCAATTGATTATGGGTTTCTTAACTTTTACCACTTCCAGACTTCTACTTATCTTTAACCCACTCTATGTCAGACACAAAATTCTGCTTGCTGTGATATAAGTACATTACTGGTGCAAGAATGTAACCATGGTAACAGCGCGTGTCACGTAAAAAGACAGTGAGAAGTTACAATAAGTGTCGAGCTTGCGCAACTTGCCCTCGGAACTGCATAATATCATATTATATACTACGTTGAGCAATGATATGGCCTGAACGAACAGCCGTGCATAAGCACACGTTGTTTCATGTTTTCAATATTTCCGAAATTGAAATGTAGTCGTGCTCTGTTTGCACAATGTTGGTTGGGTTGAGAGGGAATTATTTGGCCTTGGGGCCGCAATATTTACACGTGACCCTGGGGTCAACCAATACATACGGTGGTTTTTATATAACTCGACATGACTTTGAAACAAAATATAAATATGTAATTTTCAATGAATTTTAATTAATATTCCTCTCCATTTGTTGACTGTTAACCGCATATCCCATTGACACGTGTAGTACATGTGTGATGAGCACCCAGCTGCATATTTAGGTGGAAGGGGAAAACAACTTTAATTTGTTTTTAATGTGACACCAAAACCGAGAATCAAATACGGATTCAGGGTTTGCTTTGTTTCAAGTATGACACCAAAACCGAAAATCATCTACTGATTTAGGACAAAAGGAGGCTGCCCCCCCCCCCCCCCAAAAAAAAAATGCTCTAATTTTCAAGAATATTCCATTTACACACTGAATAAATTCTCATGCTATATCGTTATGTCACTAATAATTTACCGTTCGAATGGCTGACAAACATGATTTGGATAATACCGGAAGCGGACATGACTGTACACGAAATCCGAATATCGCTGCGAGGTGCATCGTGGGACGGTTTTCCCTTATACGCGCGTTATGGGGAATTTAATCGCTCAGCATTGGTCTACGCTGTAATTTGCACAGTATGCGAGTGAGGTTGGGCTCACCACACGTCACACCCACTATCCGGCAACATTCGGGAGTATGTCGCTCGGAGGGCAATACACGGTGCACCGCGAATATCAATGATGATAATGTAGTCCATTTCTACATGCCTTGATTTGATTTGATTTGAGTTGATAGATATATTGTCCATTTGGTTTCTTAAACAATAAATTAATATACACTAGCAATTAGGCCTACATGACATCAGCATGATCAGATTATAGAGTATTTTTGAACAATAACTCTTTATATGCAACGACATGTGTACATTGTTTTCACCGGCAAAGCACGCAAATCTCATAGAGGGTCCGTTTTCTTGGCACACGAAGTGTTAATGAAACAGCATTAATCACATTTAAATAAAGGACAAGCATTCATGCCACTCCAATTACTTGAAGTCATAACTGAATTAATATTGATAACAGCGTGTCGGAGCCAATTTGCAAGAATACCGCTTCAGCGTAATTTCAAACTACATTCAAGCAAAGCAAAATATTAGCCTGAAATCCCCACGCACGTTTAGTGCACATTCCCGTCTGCATGTTAACGACTAAGACCGGAAATAACAACTGCAGCTATGTTGGCATCAAGAACTAAGTCATGACTGTGCTTTTATCTTGATATTGCCCACTTGTCTACAGCAAGTAATCTTCAACGCTAACATGTCTAATTTCTATATTTTTATAAGCCATATTCACGACAAGCACTCTTCTATTGTTCACTTGATACCACTTTCAGCCAACGCAAGTAGATTGATCATGTTGATAGAACCGTATTAATACAACCGCGCTTCATTAAAGTGAATAGCATAAATGAATTTACAACAATATCATCATATGAAGCTACAAATCCCCTGTTGCTATGGAAACGAATAAGCTTAATCCCGAGGCTCATCGATCAGTTCGCACCTAAAACGATGAATAATAATACTCGAGCTTGAACTGCAAGTAAACTCGGCAGACTTAATGAATTTACTGCATTAGACAGCGTGTGATGTTAAGTGAAATAAATTGCGTTGTCAATAATCAATTTCCCTCCCTGACAGAATAGTGCGCTGCAGGAGCAAAGTAACATTGCGTGTGAAATAGCATCACGATGTCAACTGCAGGCAGTCTTAAAACAGGCTCGTCGTGATGAATGTAAACCATGTAGATTGGTAATGGAGCAAGATGTCGAGCGAACAAAACGCATGAGAACATCCAATTATGGATGCAATGACCGAGTGGACGCGTGTCAATTTTATGAAAAGACTAACACAATAGACTGATCAGTGGAAAAATGTAATTTTGTGAGGACAATCATGACAGTGGACGTGTGTTAATATCACGAGACAGTAATTGGTGGACGTTTAACCTCTCAGTGCTGTACTGTCCGACTCTGATAAAAGGAAGCAAATAACAAAAGTGACTTTACTTGTAAATGAGCAAAATGTGTCTGTCACTTGCATTGGCATCAGTGCAACACTACATCCTGTTAGATTGAATATCTTGCAGCAAGATTAATATTTCTTGTACAGATTTTGGGTACAATCTAAGAGTACCAATAACCCAGACTTGAGTGATTTGTCACTCCTTTTGTCAGAGTAGGGCAGTATAGGTGCGTGGGCTGTGTACTACATCAATGGGTTTCTCCTGGATTGGTACTGAGAGGTTCAAAGGCGGCGGCGGAAGGGTTAAGTTCCTTTAAAATAAAACCATGAATTATATCAGAAAACGACAGCAATATCGATTCACTTGATCACAATGCACGGCATAGCCCTACTAACAAATGGTTAGCGACATTTATCTCTTGAATGACCCTACATGAAGAAAGGGTTTGATTGAACGAGTTCTTTATTATAACCATAATAAAAAACAAAACCTTTTTTTTTTACTAGTGCGAATTACTACCCAAAGCGCTCGATACCCGGGGTTTAGCCAAGCAGCTAAGAGCGTAGCGCTAGATCTAGTTAGATCGGGAATACTGTATTCCTGCCAGGTACCCATTTACTACACGTTGGTTGAGAGGAACAAACGTGAACAAAACTCCAAGGGTGTAGGCTACGCACTGGGCTGGGCTCGGACCAAGATCTCACTGCAAGAGTCAGAGCTCCTATCACTCTATCACTATACCACATTGCACTCTGTAATAAGGCTTGTCCAAGGGTGTAGGCACCGGGCTGGGCTCGGACCCAGGATCTCTCTGCAAGAGTCACGAGCTCCTACCACTATACCACAGTGCCCTCATTGTGGTATGTGTACGCGTCTTCTTCTTCTCGCTCCCACTGGTGTATGGATACACACCCGTTGTTCATGATATTCATCATGTACATGTTACGCCTAGATATACTGTACAGATACATGCCACCTGTTCACCGCAGGATCATAATCTAGCATCCGATATAATTTATTCATTTACAAACAACTACAACCATCCAGGAACAATACACTATAGGTTTCTGTATCAATGAGAATAAGAGACTCCCGAAGAGTAACGTCATAATGCAAGTTGTCAAGAAAACTGGTTTTAAATCATGAGGGTATAGAGCGAACAACAGTGATCATAGGCCGGACCAGTATTGGGAGTGCCCGACACTAGCCCGCTAGACAATGTCGGACCAGTGAAGGTCTCACTTGAGTTATGTTGCTCAGAACCAGAAGCCGGCGTAAATGGGTATGGCGACGCTACTTCGCGACTCTATATATTATTGTGATCTCCACTGTAAAAAGAGGGGGGGGGGGGGGGGGGGGTAGGGTTAGTGATCATAGATTACTTCAACCAGGCCCGTTAGTAATATAGACCAAAACTGAGCCAACCTGGGAGTAAACATATACCTCTCTTCGCCAGTATTTGTATTCGATTTTTTTTTTACAAAGGTGATGAAGCCAAAAATAGTACATTTTGACTGACCGCCATGTACGTGTATCATGTTTATAAAAATAAGATAAAGCAGAAATAAATAACCACGACTTCTTCTCTCTCTCTCTCTCTCTCTCTCTCTCTCTCTCTCTCTCTCTCTCTTTATGGAGTCTGTCTTTTTAGCTGTTGGGTATTAGTATTCGAAACTATTCGATTGAGGTATCTGACTGCAGTGGTAAATCGTTCTTAACGCACTGCGGGCTGACCCGCTCATTGTAGAATTTGGATGATAATAAACGCACATAAGTCTGGAACACAGGCTAAGGCTATCAAGCTCCGCTACACTTAGGTAGCCTTGCGTCCAGTCTGTTGGGCATTTCTAAACCTTATTCAATAACGGGATCTGGCTGCAGTAGACTAATCATTCTCGACTTCTCCTTCGGTTCACAATTTAGATCCACTGAGAAAAGAGGAGAGTGATAAGGTGACTAGTCTTACGAGAAGAAGACTCTATTTTATTTTAGATTAGACTAGAAAAGTCCTAAATCCCGACAGCCAGGCTATTTTTGCCAAGCCTAAACCCGTTCCTGTCATTTTGATTCACCAGCGTCAAACTTACATCAATATACCAAAGCTATACAAAATCAGAAATAAACTTCTATTTCCCAATCAAAGCGATCTGCAAAACAGCTTTTCATCAAATATACACCTTTATGTGCACATATCTTATAGATCAACAAATATCTAGTCCGGATGGAATTAACGCCCAAATGTAATTAGTCCACCCACAATATTGTTTGCTTCTGTTTTGCTGTATTGGTAACTATGACAACGCGAATACGCAAGTGAAAGTAATGAACATAGCCGATTTGCCAGTGACGTTCTTAGGCATCCTTGGAAGTCGTATGCTGGTATCACCGTAATTAGAGTGATTAGGCCTATTGTCAACATGGTACTAGCATGGTACTAGCGTGCAACAGCTCAACAGGGTGGTAGCCTTTCTTTCAGTCTGTTGGGAATAATAGTTTATTCAATCCAAACCTTACAAAGCGGCCTCGCGTTCACAGGACTAGTCACGTTCACGCGCTCCTCTTTTCTCGGGATTGTTTGTTCCTCTGCAACCAAATCCGTTTGTTGAATGATAACAGTTTGGATTAAAAAAACACACGTCCTTGAAACCAGAATAAAGGAAGGGAAGATCTTCAAGAATTACTATTAGTTCAAGATTTGTAGCCATGGTGACTATGGCTTGCTTGATTATGCAGGGGCTGATTCCGTTTCTTTGATTGATTACGCTCTAAGCAGTTTACTATTTAATGGACTAAAGATATCAAGCAGCTGCACTCACATCCTCTCCGATGAATTAGAGGGAAAGTGCACCCCGAATTTCAGTTGGTTTAGATAAAAGCAGAAACATGAAAGAAACATATAAGGGAAGTTTTGGCGAAAAGCCGTCACAGGACTAAAAGTTATGATCTTATAATATTCTCAGTTTGTTGCCCTCACATAATTTCATAATTTCACAACCCCCCCCCCCCCTGTTTTTGATGAAGAAATATATATTTTTATTGAGGAACGTGATTAAAAAAAAAACAGTGGTCTAATAATACATCATATGCACATATAAAAAAAAACCTACCCATCCTTTTGAGAAATTTACATTTTTAATTAAAATTAGTGCACAACATATAGGAACGTATCTCGCGTGTGACGTCACAAAATCAAAACTTCAATAAATTGCAACTTTCTTATCCTTCAACAGATTTTCATCGAACCTTCAGTAATATGTCTCTTTCATGTTTCTTCTCTTGATTAAACTAATTAAATTTCAGAGTAGACTTTCCCTTTAAAAACTTGCCTGCGTTGCACGCAGTAGTGTGTTGCCAAATTGCCAACGCTGTGCTTTCTATGCTTAATTCCAATTTAACCACGTTGTGTTTATTCACAGGTCCCTATTCTAAACAGAGGCTTAACGCAAACAGTGTACTAAACCTGGGCAAACTTTAACATCGGGAAGCATTATTATTGATTCAATATAATTAATTTGGTCCTCGGAATCACTATGGTATATTGAATTTGTCCTCATAATGATTACAGCGACTCATTGAAATCACCCACTGTAGTGATTCGGTGATGAAAATCAATGATTTTGTGCGCCCATTGGATTTTTTTGCGCCCCATAAAGTTAGTCTACGTTTAGTATGCGGTCTAAGTTAACTCTATAAAATGTTATCTAGGCATTTTGCACATGCTGTACACATATATATCAGCAGTTTGCCTAGTACTCAAAGAGTTAAACTACTGTTGTGAACAAGGGCCATAGCGTGTTATAATCAACATGGTATTCTGTTATGCGGACAACATTTCAAAGGGTCCTTTTAAAGTTTTTTTCCGCGTAACGAAATATCATGTTCATAGTCTGTTCAGCGTTACGCATACAACCACTCGGTAAAAATGCACGAGCACTGCCCGGCGCGATGACATCGACAATCATTGGAGACCGCTTTACCGCCGTGTTCATAATGTTTCTATATATACAAATCATCTCCTCTGTCTCCACCCCCGCAAATACTCATGATGTAATCATTACGAAACTGCAATGATTTATTCGTTGGAATGAAATTCAATGGGGTGTTCTGAAGCGACTGCAGCCGTAATAAACTGTAGGTGTGACTACGTGTTTTAATAACAAGCTTTCAATCTTGAGCAAACCTCTCGAGTCAGTCATATCATTGAAGATGGTGATTGAGGCGATACTACAATGACAATTCCAAAGGCTCTTATTGTAACCTTCCTTAGACACATTGTTCCTGTTCAGTGTTGTCATGGTTACTCGTATTCGTTAGCAATCAAGGCAAGACACATATTCATGAAAGGAAACACGTTGAAAAGTGTTGGCATTCGTGTAAATAAAATTTACACTGCCGTGAGAGAAATATGGCAATGACTTTACATTTAAAGGTAGCCCGTCCCTTTTTCAGACCAAATCCTGAGAGTTCCCTGACTTTTGTCATCATTTGAGTGAGAGTGGCGTAATAACATTTCCCTGGAATTGACAAAGTGTTCGCTTTTGAGGAAATAATCTTCGATAATTGATCGAGCTTTTGTTTTTCGTACCACAAAATTAGTCAAATCTAGGTGAAAACTAATTAGATTTTCATCTATTCTACGGGAGTTATAATTCCTCTGACCTTACAATTTCAGAGTCGGTATCCCAAAGAAACGTGCTAAATATGTGCAAACTTTCATGAAGTTTGCAGATATTTGTAAAAGGGACGGGCCATCTTTAATGGCAGGGCACTTTTGGAACACAAATGGCTGGCCCGAACAGACGGATCACAATTTATTTGCGAATTGATTAAAGCAGATATGGATGGAAGAGAATGAGAGAGAGAGAGAGAGAGAGAGAGAGAGAGAGAGAGAGAGAGAGAGAGAGAGAACCTACTTTATTTATTTAAAGGAAGGGAGTAGCAGCTGGTCGAATGAGTTAGTAAACATGGTAAAGCGACTGCTTTCTGAGTAGAGACACAGCTAGCGCCACACATTTCACCCCTGATCAAAATTGATTTGAAATTGAGTGATAAATATGACAATATTTGAATAAAACCGCAAGACACACAACCAGATCGTGTCCTTAATTCACACGTGCGCATGTGCGTGTATGTACGGGATGTATGTTTGTTTGTTTATGTACGTGTATCTGTGTCTCTGCTTCTGTCTTTGTGTGTGTGTGTGTGTGTGTGTGTACCTACGTGAATTTCATATATTGACGGCATTCTTTGCGTCTCTTTACGTTAATGTCGTACATATTAGCGACATTTACACAATATAGCCGATGCTGGTTAAATGATATGAAAATAAGTCCAAAGTAGTGAATGTATAATGTAATTATTTTACTCTTTGACTTAATATTTCAAACCAATATAGTAGCTTCAGTGGGTATACCAAATAAACACTCTGCATCCGACATCTTTATCACTCCCCCCTCCCCCTTCTACGTATATCAATATTGATACAGACTTATGACAGACACACAGATACACTAGTCATCTATATAAATTATGATCCCATCAAAACACAACGGTTCGATTTCGGAGAGCATGCGCCAAATATGAAGCCATTCATCACAGTGCATACGCTGATATTTGAATGAATGAGGATTAATTCTTTACCCAAACTCTGTTGTATCATTTCAGCTCCTGAGAGCCTGCCACCATGCGAGTAAGCGGACTGAAAGGGGCGTCTAGCCGCGTCATTCTTGCTGTGCTCTATACTTCCATCCTCTGGTTCACTCTTGACGTCATGGTCCTTACCATGTACACCGCCCTCAACGAAGAAGGCAGCGGGTCGACACTCAAGCTCCCAACAAATACCGAACATCTCCGAAACGCGCGCGACGGAGGAGGAGGAGGAGGAAGAGGAGGAGGAGACTTCGGCGACCCAGTTAAAGACGCAAAAGACGGGCGTAACGCCATCAGCGATGAGTTGTGGAGAGACTTCTTGAAAAGCCGTGCGAAGGCGAATAGAACGTTGCGCGCGCAAGAACCACATGCTCGACGGAGTAGGTTCTCATGGGGGAATGATCTGAAAGACAAGCTAATGGCGTCGAATGGATCGAGTGACGCTCTGCAGATAAAAGGAGAGGAGGATGAACAGGGTGACAGAATCTCCGAAGTGAGAGCAGATATCAAGAAAGAAATCGACATGTTGAAGAAAGAACTTGCTAGTATACGAGATAAAGGCGACCAGGATGGAAGTGCGAAGAGGGACTTCTCGCATATAGAAGAAAAAATAGCAAACCTATATAATAGTCCAGAAAACGCAATATCCGGTAGGGAAGAGAAGAGAGAAAGTAGGTCGAATGTTCTACTTGGGAATCCAAATGAAGACAGATATGCTGCAGTAATGGGCTTCAACATATCAAATAAAGTAAGTGCACAACACGTACAACTTTTCACGAAAGGCTGCACTTTTTGTACCCCTGGTAAAAGTGCAGTAAACTGTTCTATCGTAATCTTATCGCCGTTCGTTTCATGGAACTCGCAGGCAGGTAACACTAGATTTATGCCTAAGTAATGTTGATTAATGTTGATATCAAACATCTTGTATTTTTATCCGCTTTCTCATTCCTTCCTCCTTTCTTTACGGAAGATTTTAACCCTTCACTTGCCACTGATTTGTGAATCATTCCACGATTAATACACACAAATCCCATCGAGCAGGAAAACAAAGGGTTAACGGCTTTCCATGCTTGCATTTCTTCTTTCTTTTTCCCCGTCTCCACGCAAGAAGTCTTCCCCTACCCCTGGCTCGCACCGCATCCGTGACATCGACGTGACGTCAATGCCACATGACCCACACGGTCCGGGAGAGCGTGGTGCCGTCGTGCGCACCAAGCCCTCGGACGAGCCGAAAGTTAAGATCGGCTGGGAGCATGCGTACTTCAACGAGTTCGTCAGCGATATGATATCGGTGGAGCGTTCGGTACCAGACGTTCGACCGCCGGGGTAGGTTAACTTTTTCAGTACCAAGCAAAGATAGCACCATGTCAATATCAATACAATTTATTGCGGATGGGACTGAAAGGCTTAACCGTCGCATTTCCTCTTCCTAGAACACATTAAGCTATAATGACTAAATGCCGAGTATGTTGTCTAGCGCAGGATATAAGATCCTCTCCGTTGTAAAAATGGACCATGGTAACCATGGTATTACCGTGGTAGTTTGATGGTTAATCGATTGCACCAATTGGTACTGTGTTTTCTTCATGGTAACGATGCTATGATACTACCATGGTAGAATATCTGCATGTATGGTACAACCTTTTTTGTACATCGTACCATGGCACCGATGGTATAACTCTACAACGATGGTACTGGGGCCATGGTAGAACCATAGTAGAACGGTGGTATCCAAGGTAATTGTACTTTGAATTGTATAACTATGGTTCATCCACTGTATCGATGGTACTGGGGCCATGGTAGAACCATGGTATTCAAAGTAATTGTACTTTGTATGGTACAACAATTTTTCTTCCTCGTGGTTTCGATATATGGATGGAAATACTGGCTACAGCTATGGAGTGGGCCGTTATTTGTTCCTATGATAGAGTAACAAGTAAAAAGGTGAGAGTTTTGATTTGAAACACTGGTGAACTGGATGCCAATAAACAGTTGGTAGGATATTGAGTGTTGTTACCCGTTCGATATACATGTACTTAAGTAGAGTTCCACAGTATCAAACACCGAGCAGAAGGAAGTTATTCTAGTGTCATGTAAATCTATTATTTCTAGTTATCTATAAGATCAAATAGTCTTTCAACATATCTAACATGTCTAAGCATTGCTTGAATCGCGTATTTTTTTGTTTCTTGCGCATTTAAGGCCTTGACTTTTTTATTTGTAATTTCCTTTGTAACTATACATTATTCTGTGTGTGGACAGAATAAATATTGACAGAGTGCGCATATTTGGTATGTGACGCGTGTCAACCATTTGGCATTACAGTCCACAACATTTGCATTTTCTGGGATGTTTTGGATTTCTTGGATTTTTGGATACTCTAAGATGCAGTATATGGGGCACAATGTGCACATTTCTTTGGAGTTCCTGACATATTTGTGCATCTTTTTGAGGCTTTCGATGCAAGCTGATCCATCTACATCTTCAAATTTCCCACCATCCGCCATCTTGGTTTGTCATTTTGGACCCGTCTGTGTCCATTAAGGAAACTGGGCATGTGTTTGACTTTCTGTGCAGCTGGTTTGAACCTTCATGCTGATATGCCGGCCGGTGAGCTTGTTCAGTATCTTCTACCAATATTCTTGCAGAATCAAGAAGAGCTTTGAAAGTAATTATGAATTTTAAGCAGTCTAGAAGTACACACCTGAGCATGCTCTTTGGCTTTTGTCTGGTGACATCTCTCTCTCTCTCTCTCTCTGCTTCTCTACCTCTCCGTCTCTCACTCTCTCTCTCTCTCTCTCTCTCTCTCTCACTCCCCCTCCTTTCGCCTGTCTCTATTCAGACATCTCTCTTTATCCCCTATTTTTTATATGTATATCACTCTTTCTCACTCTCACCCTCTCTCTCTTGGCATGCTCGGTTTCTTTGCTTGCCATTTGTACCCCCCCCCCCCGCCCCCAACCTTTAAAAAGAAAGAAAAAAGAATACTCATGCCCCTCACCTTGCTTTTTCACCAGCCGTTGTTAAATCTATTCCAAAAATTAAATCCAGTGCAGTGCTTTCCTGTGTCTCATGAATATACATTTTGAAGAGTCCAACGGATATGATGTTACTAGGTGTTGAAAGCAACTTTTGACACGTGAAAAACAATCGAAAATCAGTTTCAACTCACATCATGCTGAAATTGACACATTATAAAGTCAAGGGATGTCAAAGTTTTTAGAGACTAATTTTGTGACATTTCATCGATTATTTTTCTTGTAACATTCCTTATAATATTTAATAAGTATTTTACTTTTGGACAATTTTGGATCTGAGTATTTGTGTGTATCAGATAATTAATCAATCAATCAATCAATCAACACATCAATGGTCATTGTGCATCGCACATGCCAACCCGCTACTTCTTTTCTGCCGGAAGCATCATGCATTATTAATGACACTATGATGGCAGTTGCTAGTGGATTAACAGGTGTGACAGTGACACACATTGGTCGTTGTTGTGCTCTGAATTGATTATCTCATACACATAAATGTTGTCCAAAAGTGAAAATCTCATTTGAATATTCCAAAGATTATTACAAAGAAAGTAACCAATGAAATTTCGCACCTATTTATGTTTACATTATTTTCTTGACTTCATGATTTGTCAATTTCAGCTTGATATGAGATGAAACTGATTTTAAATCATTTTTCAAAAGTATGAACAATGAGTGATGTGACGAAGCTTCATAATACCCTGACAATTTGGCTGACAATTAATACATGAACACGTCATAAATGACGTTGCGCAAACAGGAAAGGACCAAACAATCGTGAACACGATGTGATATTTTGATTATGGTAGCATGAACACTCAGATGCATAATTTCCGTGTACATATGTCCATTTATTATGCCGTTATGATCCAAAAAGACAACTTGTAGGACCCGTTGTGGTCACCAGAGATACTCAGATACAGTGTGTTGTGCTATTAATGCCCTTGAATAATTTTGATCGTGCTTTACGAAAATGCTAACATGACTTTTGCAATAGATTTTGTGTACAAACAATAGCTCATTTATATGAACATTTTCTAACATGTCTAAGCCGACGTGGGCAACGTTGTCCCAACTTTTAGAATCATCAGTGAAAGCTGGATGGGAAAAAAAGTATTTATTTGAATCCATTATGAAAATGACTCTATCTCACTAGATCTGACAGATCTCGGATGGTTTCTTACACCTCATGGCGAACAGTTATATTTTGTTGTTTATTGCAAAACATCAAATGCAGTTGGATTCAACACACATCGTCTGACAGTATGAATAAAAACGACATACACGAGATATAAATCATTACAAATCAGGTAGTATACATGAAACCTGATATTTAAACTTAAATGGAATCATTAAAGTCAAATGCAACCATTTTGCAAAAAGAAGAGAATGTATATAAGGTATAACATCGACAGAAAAGATTGACTGAGAAAGTTGGCCATGTTTCACCACCTTTGCTGTGATTAACACTTCTTTTTTTTTCTTTTTTTTTTAGCAAGGTGATTACATTGAACTGTTTCAGTTCGCAATCATGAACTGTGGTTTCCCTACCAACCTGCCAGTCGTTGTTAGAGTAGCTCTACGTACTACCATCTCAAGGTATTACATGTACAAGAATTTCCACAACGTGAAATCTCCAGTCCAATGTAGTCAACAGGTATAGACAGGCAATGATATCTTGGTGACTTTAATGATGTAGCGTATCATCTGTCCTGAGACTGCAGACGTGGCCATGGTGGCCGTGAAGGTCTATCGTCCTGCTCGTAGTATCCGATTATGCATGGACCCAATGCTTAGTATTTCTTAGGAAAAGTGATAAGCTATGTAGCCTAGCCTTTGGAGTTGTCCGTGCTGTTGCATCTCGGACACGGTAAGGCATGCAAGTTCCATAAACAGATCAGCATTCGATTCATCTGGCACCGGATTCGGCGTATAATGTTCAGAGTGACACGTGTCGTGTTGTTGCAGAGTGAACGGATTTGTAGACAGGTGGTTATGTGACTTTCATGACGTCACACTCGGTCTGTAAAGACGTACCTGAGCCAAGGAGTTGCTGACTCACTATCACATTCAGGGGCAGTATTAATACAGTCCGTCGTGTGCAGCTTGAAGCCCAGTTCGGAGATCTGAAAGAACAGCTTGACCTTCGGGAAGCGTCTGTTCACATGCGCAGGAAACATGGCGTGTTGCGTGTCAAAGGACAGGCACTGACTGCCCTTGCGGTAGTCGTACATGTAATCGCTGAGAATGGGGACGAGGTCGAGGAAGCGTTGTGCACCGTGGATGCGCCACTCTTGCGGGCTTTCTTCCTTTTCACTGACGTACACCTCGATGACGTTGGTGCTGGTCGGCTCCTTCCAAGCTGCCATCTTGTCCCGTAGCTCCGGCAGCTGGAAATAGTCGGCCTCTCGCTGCAAGAGCACGTGCTCCGTGAAGTCTCTGGGCAAGGAAAGGGCGCCACGCCGCATGTAGTTCAGCAGGTGGCGGAACATCGGCCCGTCTCCGTCCAGCATGTAATTACCTAGAAAAGTGTAACCACAATAAGTCGTAATGTACATTTTATATTCACAACATTCTCCATAACTGCGTCGTACGTAAGGCCTTATGATATTCACCTGTATCATGTCAGTAAGTTTCAATTGGTGGAATGCACTCTGAATACACTAGTTGCTGCTACACGGACAAACATGGGACAAAATTGAGGGTTACCATAGGTAACGTATTCTTTAAAACGAATATGTTTGCATGTTGTTGTTGTTTTTATGTTTTATGATACATTCTAATCTGTGTACTCTTTTCTTGGATAATAAATCGAGTTGAGGTTCCAATTTTAGGAGTGATTGACATACGGACTAACATGTTCCCCCCTCAAAAATCCGTTGGAGCACCATAATCCCCCCCCCAAAAAAAAAAAAAAAATAATAATGATAATAATGATAATAATAATAATAAGAAGAAGAAGAAGAAGAAGAAGAAGAATAACATTACTACTACTACTACTACTTCTACTACTACTACTACTACTAATAATAATAACAATAGATAAATAAATAAATAAAAATGAGCAGAAATGTGAAAGAAAAAAATTTGGTAAATTTGTAACTATATTACTGAAAAAATGATGTATTGAAACCAATTCATCATCATATCTAAATCTATTCTCAAGATCTTTTCCTATGCAACATACATTGAACAAAATGCGACAAGAATTAAACTATGAAATTACATTGCAATGAGGGGTTAATTGAGGAGAGGTGTCACATTTAGCATATAACATGTTACAAATACATTCAGTTTTTTTGGTAAGGATTTAAGTTTGTATTGAAGAGATGTTAAGTAGCCATACAATGTATGTTCATAAAACATTGGGTTTGAGGATACCTTGGTGTTGGTGTACGTAAGACGTGACATGTAGTGGTACTTGCTCCCTCGCTTCCCTATCCGGAGCTTAACAGACCGATAAGAATGCCCCTCTTCTGGTTGTCGAATAAAACGCAACCATCTTGGATACAAGGGCTTTTTCAAACCCTAATTTCCCCTTGAACACATTAAGTTGCAATAATATATACCAAGGGTGCAAGACAAGTTAACCGAACATTGGTTGTTCGGTTACTTGGGTATCAATATGTTTGAAAGACCAGCCCGCCAATTGTCAAGACTACCTCATATGCAATAGCCTGCTGGTAAAAATGGCTGAAAAAATGATGGAATAGTGTTCCGAACATCACATGTCTGGTGGACCCCATACAATTTGGGTTTAGGCCTATTTCCTGTGTAATCTCGGGCACACTGATGCGTGATTTTGCTGGGTTTAGATCATGTAGTTGTTTTCATGCACTTCCTTTAAAGCGTCGAACCGGACATTCAAATACACGGACTTGATCAAATAATCACGAACTCACTGCCCTTACCAAGTTTGTTATGTGAAAGAATAGATGAATTGATACATGAACCCAGTTTAGATAGCGTTTATCCACTAGCTACTGAACTATCGTCACAATATAGTCAGACGCTTGAATCTCCTACAACAGCACCAACAACAACGACTTCCGGAGACGTTTACATTCTCCATGTTGATTATTTTTTTTAATGATTTGTCTTCAACGCTATGCATTGTAACAGACAATAAGGGTGTGACAACGATAAGGGGTATACTAAAGTACCTACCCTGTTCATCTTTCTCTTTTGGCACCGACGCAAGGAACATCACTCCAAGTCGCGAGTTGGGGTATCGAATCAGTGTCCTCACGCTAGTCTTATAGACCACTCCACCTACATTCAGGCCGACAAACCGGTCCCGTTGCATCGGCTTTGGTTTAGGCGAGGCATGGACTGCGGCCAAGGAGGCACGGACTGCGGCCAAGGATTGGGTCACCCCTTGGGCGTTCCCTGACATGATTTGGTCCTGGTGTAGGGCCTGGGCTTGGTCCTGGGCTTGGTCCTGGGCTTGGTTCTGCACGTGTGTCCCTACACTGGGACAGTCTTCGATCATATCGGTTGAGTGTTCGCTGCATACAGTGAGCTCCTCTAAGGCATCGTTCATGTCAGTATAGAAATCATCCATGTTCGTCAATCAGAGGACTAGAAGAACTTGCTGAAATAGGGCAGAGAAAATGACAGACGTTCACACGATTTTGTTCGGAAGATTACGCGATGTATGACTGAGAGAAATTGATTAAGCGCGGAGAGCATAATACCCGTGTGTGCATGTACATGTATTCCCATCAAAATCCCAGCGCAATAAAAAGTGCGGTTAAATCTACTTCCTCAGTTCATTGCGCAATACATGATGTCGCTACATTCAATATTGCACAATATAAACGCATTCTACATCCGAAGCTTATCACTTGCTGCAATTAACCGAATAGCATGTATTATGATGTACTGTGTGTTTCATAAAACATGACACATAATTATGGGAGCGGTGGAAGTTTTATCCATTTACAGGTGTGTACATGACTACATAGCTTACAATGCTGATTATGGTGATGGGAAAGCTTGCAATACAACACGGTTTGTCTATAGCTATAGTAACTATAGACACATGTTTACAACCATTGTGCAGCATACGTAATCCACTGACCTAAAAGTCTCTATCTAAAAACATGCAGCTACATACATGTACCATACCTTAAGCCTTTGTCACTTTTTGAAAAAAAAAATATATTCATATACCTTTGTCATTGCTAAAAACACAAGTCACACAAGTGAATATACATGTTTCATCGAATTATTGTCCTCGACAAGAGATGAATTAAACTTACCGACACACTGCTGACACCTTGCCCTACGTGTCCAAGCATGCCGCACAGTTGGACAATGCCTCATCTCAGGTTTGGTTTCAATCCTTGGCGCACCAGGGAGCGAGAGGTCAGTGGGGAATCCCCACGATGGGGAATCCCCGCTGTAAAGCTTTCTCAAACTCAACGTAAGAGGGCCAACAATCAACAATCAAGGCGGGGGGGGGGGGGGGGGGGGTCTCCCCCTCTTTTTGAAACCGGAGGGACCAAAAATACAATTTCAAAATAGAATTCAAAATAGAATTCAAAGTAAAATACCCCCCCCCCCCTCTCTCCTCATGATTATCTTCCAATATATATATATATTTTTTTTTATATCTGGATGGGTCTTTCTCTCTCTGTCTGTCTGTTTGTATGTATGTAGTATGTATGTCTCTTCGCTCAGGTCTCCATCATTGCCTTCCAGCTTACCGCCTTCTCTCTCTCTCTCTCTCTCTCTCTCTCTCTCTCTCTCTCTCCCTCTACCCTCTCCCTCACCTCTACCCTGTCTCTCTGTCTCTCTCTTCCTCTGTTTGTTTCTTCCTCTCTCTGTATTTATGCATACTGTATGTCTGTGTGATTGTCACCCCCCCCCCCCTCTCTCTCTCTCTCTCTCTCTCTCTCTCTCTCTCTCTCTCTTTCTCTTTCCTTTTCTCTCTCTCCCACGCCCTCTCCCGTTGTCCTCCACTCCCCGCCATCCGTCTTACACTCGTCTCTCTACGCCCATAGATGCAAAGACAAACTGTACTCGAACGGCCTCCCTCAGACCAGCGTCATCATCTGTTTCACGGAAGAGTCGTGGTCGACACTCCTCCGAACAGTGCACAGTGTACTCAATCGATCACCGCCAGAGCTCCTCTCCGAGGTCATCCTCGTAGACGACTTCAGTCAGAGGGGTGAGATGCTCTTTAGTACATCTTCCCTGAAGCTTTCCATGCCAGGCAAACCTTTTCCTCTTTGGGCTTTGTGTGTATTACTGGTGAAAGAAAAAAACACGAAAATCATATCACATCACTTTTTCAGAATCGTTCCTATCACATGTTTAATGATGATTATCATAAAATATATTTGTTTACGTATTTATTTATTTTTCAATTGGCTGTCGGATGAGCATTTTGCATTCATCTTGACTTGTTAGCAACGAATAACTATTAGTTTATCTACTTAGATCTTTAAATGTTATTAGTATTGCCGTAAGTTTTTTCCATTTGATATGACAAAGTAAGCCATCATAAAGTTGTAAACATGGTAGAAGTTAATGAAATATTTATTTGCATATTTGATGACATCATGAAGTAGAGGAGTTTGATTATTCAATGTAATCAATAACTTTATCG
>OZ022589.1:12406917-12431147 GCA_963669155.1 Arbacia lixula
AGTCAGATGGACAAAACGAGCCCACAAGACAAATCCGGTAAGTCACTCACTCTACACGTCCACTAGTTCCCCTCCCATCCGTATAATTTAAAGGTCCCCTGTCATCAAAATGTATGTCGACTTATGTTGATACAAAGATTATGTACATAACAAAATCACTAACTGTAAATGAAAATATGTGTCATATATTTTACAACAATTTTACTTCATTTTTTCTCAGCACTGATAAGCCCCGCCTCCGAAATAGCCTCCAACTCAAGAATCCCCCTGTGACATCATCAAAGGTGGAAATTAGCAGGATAATAAGCAGAACTTATGCACAAATTAAGCATTGCAATGACTACCTCCACCTGCCCACAAGAGCATCACATGTCTTCACACAATACCATTTAGCAACCTTTCATGTGGGAATAATCGTTTCCGTATGCCAGAAATTTGCTAGCTATGTGATGCTATTATAAGCACTTGCAGGTAGTCTTTGCAATGTTTAGTTTGTGCATAAAGTATGTCTATTATCCTGCTAATTTCTTCCGTTGATGATGTCACAGGGGGGAAATTTGAGTTAGAGGATATTTTAGAGGCGGGGCTCATCAGTGCTGAGAAAAAAATATAGAAAAAATATTTGAAAATATAGGGCACATGTTTCTATTGAACAGTTTGTGATTTTGTTATATACATATCAAGTTGCATCAACAGAATTCAACATATATTTTGATGACAGGGGCCCTTTAATAGCTGAGTCTGTTTTTATGGTAATCTTACCAATATAAAACTACTTATTCATAAAGCACAATGAATATAAAATTATGGCTACTTGTTTGTGATCATGATGCGAGGTTACACATTTGTAGTTTTCTGTTCTCTTCTGTTCTAGCACATAGAAAATGTCAAATCAATTGTGTTCCAGTTTACAGTGTAGATAGAGCAGAACGTTGCAATTGTACTGATACCAACAATCTTTTCTGCGTCATTCCAGGTAACTATCTGATTGACGGGGATGGGGCGTTGTTTCGCCATGTCCTGAGGTATCTGCGAACAGGCCAGCTCGGACTACCAACAGATTTCAAGGAATGCCGCCCTCTCTTGGTTGAAGCGGGTTATTACCGACTCACCAAAATGCAGGCGGCGATTCGCGAAGTAATCGAGATGGAAGACACGGACACCATGGAAATCATCGAGGTTTTCGAGCAGGAGATGATGGAGTGTTCTACCGAGTGGCGTATATTCGGTAGCAAGAGTATCTTAGCTAAGATCCCAGTTTTGCGGGATTATGGCGGTTACTGTAAAGGTAGCCAAAGCCTAGAATTTTTGTCGAGAACGCCGGGAATGGCTGGCGATCACAAATTCTTCCCGAAGACCACGCTGTTTCGGCAGATCGCCGAAAAAGGATTTAAGTTCCACTCGACCGACAGTATCGATATCACACAGAAACCGGCTGGCCGCGTACCGTGGTTAAGGTACGTCTTTGTCCGAGAGTACTAAAAGGGAGAAGGGCAAAATATCTAGTTGATAATTTGCACCACTTCAAGGGAGCCCTAAAACGTCATTGCTCGGAGAAGGGATACGCGACCTTTAAGGAAAAGCAGGGGTCTACTCATTGGTTTAAGCCCAGGTTCTAATTGATTCTTCTTTAAAAATTGTGGGCGACTTAGTAAATGCACAGACCGTGTACCAGTCTATCACATAGGCAGATCCAGGCGGGCGCGCTCCTTCCTTTCTTTGAGAATCACACATATCTGCATATTGTGCATTTTTAGGCATCATTGTGTTCTGAATTAAAGATCAAATAAACACACACATTTATGTCCAAATTTATTCAAAAGTTAAAATCTTATAACATATTGGGTGATTATTATAAAAACAGTAATCATTATTGATGACATCCTTAGACTGTATGACGTGAAAGATCTAGTTTGATTCGAGTTGTAACTTTCTTGAATTTAATTTTCAAAAGTGTCCACAAGGTATATGTTGCTCGTGCGTGTATTATGTTATGTGCACATCGTGCGCTCCGTATAATCGAACATGTTAAACCAGATTCGTCAGCATGGTCAGTGGACTAATTTACTAGTTACTAAAGGTTCAGGTAGATCTAAGCTGCTCTAGTCAATTATTGGCTATCATAGCGGGGTATACGTGTCTTGCAATCACCTTCGTTGTTGGAGAAGAGTTGATGACGCAATCAAGCGCTGACGCATGTATATAGTCTTCAAGATCGTACTTTTTTCGTTCAGAAATCTCTCTAGTGCTTATTATTTCAAGTGTACATTGTTATTGTACAATATCTTGATGATGTGTATTTTCAAATTAGAAGATGAAGCTTTCGTTATGTATTAAAGTAAAAGAAAGTATGGAATAGAAATGCTATGCTGTGAGCGATAGCAACTCGCACTATCTCTGGTATACAGGACTATAGTAACATTATTAACATCATTGTGTGATGTTGAACTCATATGTGTGTTTGGTTATTGAACGGTTATGAATTGATAAATGATTTAATGATGGTGGGCTCGGAATGGATAACAATGTTTAAAAGATTTTTTTTTAAATTTGTCAACTGTGTCAACAATTTATTTTGACCACCTAGTACAAGTGATGATATATAAGGATAACATTTTACAATGTTCACTGTTTAGGTCTTGTGTATCGTTCTAAGATATCACTGTATTTAGAAAGAATATCGTAGCAAATGTTAATTTCTTTCTCTTTTTTTGAAGATTACTAACAAACAAAGTTTAGCAGAATTAAGAGGAAGACTTAACGACTTCCGTGTGTGTTTTTATACTCCAGGTGTCTAATTTCATTCGAAACTATCCGCCAGAAAATGTATGTCCGATTTCCTTTAGCATGGCCATAAAAGTTTCATTCGTAAGTGGATCAAATCCATGCTTCATCAAAACGCATCTTTTCGATGTGAAAAAAAAACCTCTTTGCAAATTCCAGATGGAAACCTGAAAAAAAAAATCATATACCATTCCAAAGGGGTCTAAATTAAAATTAGTTTTATATCAAAATTGACTAACTCCACAATACGGTTTTTTTTCAAATGGTCATGAATCAGAAATACTTCGCACAGATTGTTTTTTGAAATTTTATCGAATAATTAAGTTGTGCTTTGTTTATACGACGACCGTTTATTAACACAATTTCTTCTTTTAATAGTATTGCAGTATCGACGGGACTGATAAAACGCAGCTATATGGCCAAGCCGAATGTACATTGTATCATCTAACTTCGTGTTAATAAATGCTTGACAATGATTATACTGCATGGTGTCAGCTTAATACCCAATCGTGTTGTACGTAGTATCGATTTTAATTGCTGCATATATGCAACAGTGGCACATTCAGAGTTAGACAAGATTAATAAACCGAAGGAATATTTATCTTTTTTTGAAAATGTAATACCCACCGTGTCTCCGCTTCATTTGGGTTCCTGTAAATATTTGCATTGCACATATGGGTGTTTTGTGTGTGAGTATGTGTGCATGTCTGTGCGTGTGTACTCGAAGGTGTCTTTGAGAGAAATTATGTCTGATCAATTCAAGAATTAATCGAGATGATTGATCTCTCCATTCGCTCTCTGTCTTTCCGTCTGTCTTTCTGTTTGTCTATTCCTCTCTCTCATGTCGAATCGCTTGTATGTGCGTAAGAGTACGTGTGTGTGTGTGTGTGTGTGTGTGTGTGTGTGTGTGTGTGTGTGTGTGTGTGCTTGTGTGTGTGTGTGTGTATGTGTGTGTGTGTGTATGTGTGCGTGTGTGTGTGTGTGTGTGTGTGTGTGTGTGTGTGTGTGTGTGTGTGTTTGTGTGCTGGAAGGTGCCCTCTTGCGAATGATGATGATGAACCGCCTTTACAATCCTGTAACACTATTTGGCTGTAATAATCCAACTTCATTCTTTTTCATTTACATTGTTTATGAAACATAGATGTAATGCACGCACACACTGCACATTGTACACACATTATACACATGTTTGATAGCTCCATGTTATTTATCTGCATGTAGCTCTCAGAGAGAGAAAGAGAGAGAGAGAGAGAGATTGAGCATGGAGGCGTGGCGTGACGGAAGAGAGAGAGAGAGAGAGAGAGAGAGAGAGAGAGAGAGAGATACGCACACTGTGGCGAGGACTTTGCCCTTAAAACAACACGATGTGGAGGGTGACGTGAGGGAAGAGAAAAGAGACAGCGAGAGAGAGAGAGAGAGAGAGAGAGAGAGAGCACACGAACATGAATGTAGCTCCGTATTACACAGTCTGACGTTAACACGTAACAAGAGGAGTACAATATAACAATAGGCTATATGTCTGAAGAGAAATATGGAACAAAGAGGGGTGGCATGGAGTATGAAGGGAGAGAGAGAGAGAGAGGGTGAATTGAGAGACTGGAGTATCACCCTTAAAGGGAATATACTCTACTAGGAAGACAAAAAGCCTTCAAAAAGGTGATCGTGAGCAATCTTTTTTCCAATGGTCTTAAATTCATGTATTGTCCATTTTAGAAACTTGGGGAAAGTTATTTGCCCTCAAATAGTCCACATTTGGAGTCATTAGTGATTGAATCACATATCCTCAAAGTGTTCGGCCCAAATATTTTGAGGATTTTTTTATTAAATGCAAGCAATGCCCGGTGCCAGACGCGTCGCGCACAGGCACGGGCAATACGATAATGAATGTAGACTATGCTAGTTTTTCACTTTTCCTGAAGATGAACTATCATGTGAATCGTTCGCTCGTCATCATTGTCCTTCACCGTCTCCTCCCCGTGGTCGCAGATCGCCTGCCATGGCTGGAGGGCTGTTCTCCATCGACAAGGCTTTCTTCTACCATCTCGGCACCTACGACCCGGGCTTCGACATCTGGGGTGCAGAGAACCTCGAACTCTCCTTCAAGGTCAGCATATTAAGTGTGAATGTGTGTGTGTGTGTGTGTGTGTGTGTGTGTGTGTGTGTGTGTGTGTGTGTATGTTTGTATGTGTGTGGAATAGAAGTGGAAATTGAAAGAAAAAAGAAAAAAAAATGTGATGTGTATATGTATTTGTGTGTGTGTTTGTCCGTAGTACATTTCTATGTACATGTATATACATAAGGATATAGGAGGTTAAGATGGAGCGGAAAATGTACATGAAAATACAAACAAATACACGCTCAGTATGCTCAGTTCTGTCATAGATCTTTATCTTGATAAAGTTCATTAAATAAATCAATCGATCGATTGAATTAATCAATCGATCCAATTGATCCAATGCAGTTTTATCTTGACTATTGCAGATCTGGATGTGTGGGGGCGCTCTTGAGATCGTGCCCTGTTCACGCGTTGCTCATATTTTCAGAAAGCAACAGCCTTACAAGTTCCCTGGGGGAAACATGAAGTGAGTTGACTTTTTTTTCTTCATTTAATAATGGTTCTGACTACTCGTATTTCTTACATACAATCAACGGTTCATATTAGCTGCGAAACTCGAATGAAAGGCTACCCCCCCCCCTTCCCCCCACATTACACACACACGCAATTACGAAATACAATTCACCAGAATGATTGATTCATTAAAGATTTTTTTACTTATTTGGATTTAGGATTTCATCAGTTGACCTTTACAATCCAAATATCTTCTTTTTCGTTTTTAAATAAAGCGCTAAACTCTTAAAAAAAAATTTTCACAAACGCTATTTCTAATAACCTTCATACATACGCAATTGTAAAACAACCAAAAAGTTAACCTTTACACATGATTATGCAATGAATGGAATTCAATTAGACCCCATTAAATAAACCTTCTCCCACGCACTTCACCCCCCCCCCCTCCGGACAGACACACACACGCACACACAAATACACATACACACCCACTCACTCGCTCACACCATTCATTGGTAACTTTCTCATATTCCAAAGGAGATAAAATGTATTGTAAGGTAAACTTTTCAATAGTACATCACAAAAGAAAATGGAAAAGAATTGGAACACACACACACACACACACACACATACACCCTTTACCTTGCTTGATGAACAAAGCTCAGAGACCTTGCATTACCTTTCAAACAACTTTCCACATCTATTAGGAGTAAACAATCACTGGACACCGACAAAAGTGGGCAATAGCACCAACATTTTACGAGGCTTGTTCTCGTTTATTCATATCTTTAAACATTCAGAATAATTGACACATGCCCAGGAATGTACTTTAATCAGTTTATAGTATTGTACTTGCACAATTTGAATTATCATTATAGTTATACAAATAAAGAATCATTTGTTTTGTGTGTCCCCTCCAAGGGGCATTCATTCTTCAATATGAAGACATAAACCTGTTATGTTTTCTTTACAAACAAAGATTATCATCATACATTCATTCAAAAGTTACACCATGTTCTAAAACTCTCCACTTTATTGATTTAACATAACACCTTTACGTGAAAACAATCTTTATTCAAAAGTCAGATATATTTTTTTTTCTTGTTTATACAAATTGAATATGGTGGACTTGCATTTCCAAATGCAAATAAAAACAAATGAATAGAACAAACATGGGAAATACGCAATATGAATGACCAACATTTTTTCCAGTGTAATACTGAGCCATATGTATGTGGGGGTCACTGACACTTTGTGTACCTGGTATGCATTTTTTGTCACATAAAGCCCATTGAGAAGCATTCCATCTGTTACAAGAAGGATTAATATCAGTCTGTTTATATTTCAGCACGTACCTACGCAACACCATGCGGCTGGTGGAGGTATGGGTGGATGAACCGTACCGCGACATCTTCTACTCCCTCAAGCCGCAGCTGATTGGTCAGAAGTTTGGTGACGTCAGCGACAGGGTGACTCTGCGTGAGCATCTGCAGTGTAACAGCTTCAAGTGGTTCTTGGAGAACGTGTTTCCAGCGTTACAAGTACCCAACACACAAGTACGAGCTAGGGGCGAGGTAGGTACCACGGCATCGTCACTGTGCTCTCAGCCCTTTGAAACAAGCCATATCGCTTGTGATATTTCTTAAAACGGCTGGATAGAAGACTGAGCGGGCAACCACAGCCACCCGCTTAGTCTTTTCTCGACAGCTGTTTTGTGCAGTGAGACGTGAAAGGCCTTGTCAAAACGCTGATGTGATCTCCGAACTAGCGTCTCATCAAAATACCGACCGCTTAAAGGGACATTTCACCCTGAAATTATTTTGGTTTCAATAAAAGGAGACACATGAAAAAAACATATTTGTGAAGGTTCGATGAAAATCAGTCAAAGATAAAGTTATTTGAATTTAAATCGTTGATTTTGGGACGTCACATGTGAGATGCTCTTCCATATGTTGTGTACTATTCTTTTCATAAATTGATTTTCATAATTTTTTCTGTTCTTTCATGAAGAAATACATTCTTTTAATAACGATATGAGTATAAAAACATGTGTCTGATCATTTATCAAACGCATAGATGAAATGGTAAATATCCTTTTGAGAAAATTTACATTTTCCACAAAAAAAATCTATACAACATTTGGGAGAGCACCTCGCACGTGACATCATAAAATCAGCACTTTAAATTCAAATAACTTTCTTTTCCTTTGACCGATTTTCGTCAAACCTTCCTTTATGTGTCTCCTTTTATTGAAACGAAATTATTTCAGTGTCATCTATCTATTTAACTTATTACGCGCCACTGAGGCATACACACCACTCAAATAGGGCAGCAGTTTATCTGGCAGACAAAGGGTTAGGGGTCGTCGTCGTCGTCGTCGTCATCGTAGCTGAGTACTCGTGACGAAAGCTCTCCATTTGTGACGACACTGAGATTTTGAATAGCAGCGGTATATTGACGTGTTGGTTTTGGAAGCAATGCCACCCGTCCACCTGAATATCTGCCTTCCCCTGATTCTCTTTCTTTCTATTTTTTCAAACATGATAACTTTCTCCGGATGAAGGGTTGGGTAGCCCTTTTCACCAAAGTCATGAAACTCGGCTTGAATCAACAGTATACTCTAATGATAACAATCATGTGTGATATCTCACAGTCAACGCTTCACGAAAACTTTCCATATAAAGTAAACCCCCAAAATGTCCTTGTTAACATTTAAAACACGCTGTTTCGTAGCGACCAATCTACAATGATAATTTATATTGCATAGGTCAGTGCGTCTGTCAGCGGGTCTCCGCTAGCTTCCAAGCATCAATGTGGAATGTATTGCTAATCATTTTATATTCAATCTACATTTGCAAACCTTCTAATTTACTGTATTTTTATCAAATTTCTCCGGCCATTTCTGTTGTCATTTCTTTGTATTATGAACTACAGTTTACTATGCAGTAAAGGTCATTACGCTTTCAATCCATCGGCTCTCTCATGATACATTGAATTCAATGTTTATAAAAAAAATAAAAGTGTTTGCAATGTTTACTATGTATGATAAACAAAGAAAAGAAATTGCATTGAAATTATCAATCAAGGGATGTAATGTCTGTCATGATTTTTATGGCTCTCATAATGTATTGTATTTGTTGCCATTCTATGGCGTTTGCTCACCAGGTTAAGAATCTCGGAAACAACATGTGCCTGGACACCATGGGGAAAGGCATTCTGGGAATGTTTCCTTGTCATGGCGAGGGAAACAATCAGGTGGGTCCACGAGAGATTAGCCTCTAGACTATTGGCTTATTTATATATAAAAAAAAAAAGTCTTTTAATATTACTGCACACCATAGTTGTATTCGATAACTCACGATGGCAACTGTAGGATCATTTTAAATGTATTTATTTGTTGGGTTAAATATTCTTAAATCTTTCACTTGTCTCCATCTCTTGTCATGCTTATTATACTTGCATACTCAATATTAATTTATATGAAATTCTTATTAACAGTGTATTTATATTCAACCACCTGTATGGTATGGATTATGGGTAGACCATAATGATATTGGAAGAATGTTTCATGGGCGCATAAGGTTAACGAAATGAATATCCTTGTCTTTCTTGCAGGCCTTTGGTCTGTCGTGGGAAGACATCTTACAACACAAGAGCCAGTGCCTCGGTCTCATCAAGGGGATGACTCAACTTGTCATGCAGAAGTGTGGCAAAGCAGAGAATGTGCACCTCAAGCACACCCGGGTAAGTTGCTCGTGCGCTTTAATTAAGCGCCACCCCTTCAGCTTTCAATGGAATGGTCTAATATACTTTTATGTAGTTCCACTGTTATTACGTTTTGAATCTGCTCATCACGTTCATACAAATTTCCATACGGCATATGGGGTAAAAGTTCCCATAATGCTTGCTTGCTCGCTTGCTTTCCTTCATATTTTACCAAAGCATGTTGTATGGAATAACCAATGCTTTATTACTCATCTGCTCATGGAATTACTATGACCTTTTGCTCTTCTTCATTTTCTGTCACGTGACTGCTGTAGGGTCATACCATCCAGGAGATGACCTCGGGAAAGTGCCTGGACTTTAGCGCAGACCGCACCATGGCCGTGCTCAAACACTGCGACGGCAGCAGCAACCAACGCTGGAAGTTCGCCTATTACTACGACAGAAAGGGCCGCTTGCTGCCATAATATCACCGTTATCACGCATCTCCGTCCAACGGTGTAGCGTACACACGCTGTGATGGATATAGCGCCATCATGTTCCCTCACGGAGTACCGAAGCGGTGTGGTCATATCCAACAGGTTTATGGTCCTAAACAACGTAACATTTAATTGAAAGTTTATGATATTTTCTAGAACTCTCACGCCCTAATGTCGGGCACGCCAAGGAGAGTCTTCGTCGTGATCACCGCTGTTTGCCCTACCAACATAGGTTAGAACCAGTTGTCTTGACAATTATACTCTTATGCCGTCACACTTCCTTTTCTAGTCAAGGCCTACCCTGCATGCCATAAAAAATTGCGTGTTTTGCCACAGTACTGCTACGCTTTTGACGTATCCACGTGTTATACCGCAGTGTACAAAGATTGCGTTCTTGTTGCGCATTTATTGCGCCGTGTGACTGCGACGTTTTTTCATAGGAGTTTATATCTTCCCAACACTATATGCCCCATCGCAGCAACACCAGCATGTGTTACAACGCAATAGGCCTGTTGCACCAAGTTTGTTACTTAAACTTAGGCTGCAGTACAACTGCATTTTAACTCTGCTGTAGGGAGATGCAATCTTTGTTGTTAAATGGCGGATTTTTTTGCATATGCTACTCCCTGCGTCAATTACTACCCCTAACAAAAGAAGAGTCAAGGCGTGCTTTTAACCGTATAGCCTATCTCAATAATCACGTGCTATTCTCACACAGTGCCACCTAAGGTTTTACATCCTGCTTGATGTAGCGCAGTGTTACCGCGTAGTAGCGCATCATTGGCGCAAACTCTCAACACTGACGCTAGTTTAGTAGGGAGCAGTTTGCCGCTTCGGCTCAACACTTTTTAGCTATAGTAGGATGCCGGTGTTGTTGCGGCAATAATTGATTCATGTAGCGATCTCGACTTTATCACCAGTGTTGAAGAACCAATTGACTGGCCCGGCGGGATTGCCGCCGAGCCAAGCGACAACGGTAAAGGGCTTTCACGAGAGCGTGCCACTGAAGACGCTCATAAAAGTCAACGTTGATAAAAACAATATATGTTTAAAGATATAAAAGTAGTACCGAAGGTGAGGAATAATTGTGTGAATAGTACGGAGTCGCGGTCTTAACCCTCCGTATGCTAGATAAACTCTTCTCTATGGGAAATGTGTGTATTACTTGTGAGTAAAGGCACAATGTGGCACACAAAGGGTTTACACACGAATGTATTATCCATACTCACTCGGCGTTTCACATGGTACAGCATTACAGAGCGTTAGACGCCTGTGTCCCGCGACGGTGATGTGGATATTAACAGCCGAGTAAACATGATGCAATCGCTTATGTCTCTCATTGTTAACAGCAGTTGCCACTCACGGTCTTAACATTCGTGACAATCTAAACGCCTCTATTACTTTTAGAGGCCCGTTTAGGGGAGCATTCGGTCAATGCATTTATTAGGATATACGTGTAACGTCTTACAATAATTTTTGTGCGTTCATTCTAAATTATTTTCATGCGAAAAGTACTATATGTCAAAAGACTTGATGTATGCCTACTTCGTTAATGTTGGGAGTACAACGAAGACTTCATTGCTTATGTAACAAAATCGCTTAAGATAAATTTAAGTCTTCAACAAGTTCACTGTCACTTGTATTTGTTTTATCAGAAAGATTTAAAGATTAGAAGTTGCAATAAAGTTGATAAATCAAAATATTATTACTTACATTCCATGTTCATATCCACATATTTCATGTTATTATTTTGTGTAGGCCATTGTGTAGACCAAGAGTGCAATGAGTTCTATATTCCAAATGTTGAGATTTCATACTTTTAGCTGGTGCATACTATTGTTTGTTTTAAGGACTACTTCTTGAGAAGCACAACTGTATCGCGATTTGGCAAATTGCATCATACCTTTTTTAGAATCCATCCAACTTTTCTGAAACTTACGCCAGTGTTCTCTTTTTATATTCATCATGTTCATGTGGCGTTTTTAAATGAACTTATTTTAAGATTTGTTCTCGTTTTGTTGTTCATACATTTGAGGTATTTATTATCATTTATGTTGTTTACAAAAATATGAATAAACTTCATATCTAGACACATTCAAATAGGTCTGGGAATGTTTTGGGATTTGATTTAGTAAACAACACTTGAACGGTTAAATTATTTTAGTTTAAGAGATGTGATAGATTTGCTGCACTTTCGTCTGCTTAAAGCTGTACTTATTTGTTTCTTTACTTTAACTTTATATCAAATTATAAGAACTCAGTCTCTCGTGCGCCAGAGGGATCAGATTTAATTCTTATTGCTTAGTGGAAATGTACATTATCATTATTGGCAAAACTGGCAAAATTGGACGGGCCTAGGGGACCTTGAATCAGATAGTTAACTCACTTAGAAAATGCACTTTTTCAGTAATTTAGTTTAGTGCAAAATCCTTACCTGGATTTGTCATGCATAAGTATGGAAACATGATTTATTGCAAACTCCAGGTTTTACAGACTACACACGTCGCGACATTAGGTATTGATTTAAACGCGAATCGGTGAATCGTCTGTATTAGGAGCGTGCTTCGATATTCGCTGGTCCGGTCTTGCTTGTATCATGTATCTCACAATAGGGACCAGCAAATGGTGCTTCTGCTACCCATGACTGACGACTTTCGCTGAAGTTTTAACACTTAAAATACGGCAGTGTTAAATAACGCATGTTAGTGTCGTCGTATATAGGAGAGTGTTAGATTAGCGCCCTAGTATTTGATTTAGCACACTTGATCTGCCTGGTGTCGGGATTAACACAATTGACGCGTAACACGTTTATGAAGAAATTAGTCTTCCATGATTTTATCTCAAATCAAGGCGATTCAACAGTTGAGAAATCAAAAACCTACCGAATGTGTTATCAATTATGAATGAGAAAGCTTCAATTCGCGGTCGTTGCTATACCTACGTTATATCATTAGAATGCCTGACTGTTTTGTGCATATCTTCAGTTTGTATTTGTAAACCGTAAGACGGTGTTTGATATAATTTAGAATTACCACAAAAAGAATGTAAAACCTTGAAGAACATATGAATATAAATCTATATATTTATGGAACTAAAAGTACTATGATATTAAAAAGAAAGGCCAAATGAAAGCAACATATTTTGCATGAACCTCAGTTTTTGTTCTCGTGATAGTTTTGGTCTTTCAATAATTTGTATGGTAGAGAGAGAGGGGGGGGGAGACAGACAGAAAGAAAGAAAGAGAGACAGTCAGAGACAGGAAGAGAGAGAGAGAGAGAGAGAGAGAGAGAGAGAGAGATAGGGAGAGAGAGAAAGGCAGACAGAGAGAAAGAGAGACAGACAGATAGACAGGGGAAACAGAGAGAAGAAGAGAACGATGTAGGAGGTATGAAAAATTGAAGATGTAAATGCAGCGAGGGAGAGGAGAGAGAAATTAAAATATGTAGAATAAAAAGATAGAGGAAGGAAAAGTGTCTGTAGAGTATTGAAGAATGATATAAATGAGATGAAGAGATAGCACAATAAAGGGAGGGCATGTTCAGTATTTAGGAGATAACATTTAAAGGAATATTGCTCATGAGCTTCATATAATCAAGATAAATGTGAACTGAAAGACATAAGACTTATGAAAGCCAAATCCGTGTGGCTACCACTTTCTAGTTCAGTGGGCTACCGTGGAAGGCGGAATTATTTTGTATGTATAGCGCCATCATCGAATAATCATGAATATGCAGCTGTTCGGGAAAGGGTTTAGTGAACTTCGATCTCGATGATCGTGAATCGGAGAGACAAAGAAAGAGACAGACTTCAAACTGCTTTCCTTAGCACAAGGACACATGAAGGAGGAGATGGAAGAGAAAGATTGGAGGGTGGAGACGTAGACAGTGAAAGAGACAAGCAGTGCATGAACAGAGTGAAGGAAGCTAGACAGATGTTGGAAGGCAGGGTAGTATAAAGACGGATCCACATCAGATCCGACTTCCGACATTCCGACACGACAAATGACTTTCCGACAATGGATCATGTGTCGTATGTCGGAATGTCGGATGTCAGATCCGGTGTCATTCTGCCCTCAGATAGCTGGTCATGGGTCACATAGTGGCTGTAAAAAGATCTTGTTGAAAAACATTACATGTTGTTTTACTATGATATACTCTGTGATAGATGTATGTGTGTTTGCGGTTCTGTAAATTCGTTTACGACCATTGAAATGCATCCTGCTAATTATTTTATTCGTATTGTATTCAGAACAAAATATTTTTAGTGAATGAAGTTATGGGTGACACTTACAGATTGACATGAGAGGATTGAAATTGAATTATAGTTTTGAAAGGAAATGGTTTTGTAGAAGTTAATGGATATATCAACATTGGAGAAAGACGGTAAGAATTGGAATGAGGAAGAATGGGACGAAGGAAAAGAAGAGATATCATGAGTGGATAGGACAGTGAGAAAATGAATGAAAGATGGATGTATAGTTAGCTTGTAAGGGAAATAAATTGTTATATTTTAGTTGTGATAATGCTGCAGATCAATCACGTTACTAAGCAGCAATCAAATTAAACTTTTTTTCATTTTGGAATGGAATAGAGGGAATATACGGCTGTAAAAATGCTTCGTCTTCAATTGAAGTCATTACGGCATTCCTTAGCTTTTGCATTGGAGCGCGCAATATTTTGGATTCTATGTACTTGTTACAACAACAAAAAATCTGAATCGAGGAAAACGTTCTTCCCAGGGGACGAGATTGGAGTTTTGAACCCTCGGGGCAAATAATGAAGATTCTTTATCCAGGCTGGGGTGATTACACGGTATGAATTGCTCGGTTTCTCCAGCGGTGATTACTGCTACGATTTACTCTTTTTATCCACTTGTGTTTGCTGGTATGAATTGCTTGGTCTTTCCAGCGGTATTTACGGGTAAAAAAATGGTCGGCTTATGCCAATTACGGGGGATCCGCGTGGGCCTTTTTTATTATGATGGCACGGATCAACCCTATGGTGGGGTTGGTACATGTGTGATTAACGTATTTGCATTCAGAGGGGGACAATGTCTAGCCCAAAGTAATGCTCGTTATTGTCTGACTGAGGTGAGTACTGTGATAAGTGTACAGTGAGGGTATGGTAAAGTGAAGAGGCAACGGAAAGAGAAATAAAGAGAGTGGGATGAGGGGGAGTTGAGGAAAGGAAAGAGGGGTAGAGAGGGACGGAGGTGGAGAGAGAATGGAGGAGGAATGAATGGAGGATAGGGTAGGAAAAATAGAGAAAACAAGAGAGAAAGAGAGAGCGAGAGAGAGAGAGAGAGAGAGAGAGAGCAGGGGGGGGGGTAACTTAAAGGCACATTGCAATGTTCTTTGTATAGTGCATGGAGTAGAATCTGCAGTATGAGCCTACAATATGTCTTGTACTGTAGCTGCTATATATTGACTCAGTTAGGGCGTGTGCAATAGCCTGCACTCAAGGAAATTGTCAAATCAGAGTCTCTGCTTGTAGACTAGAGAGAGGCGGAAGGAGAGAGTGGGTGATCGCGAAAGAGAGATCAAGATGGAGAAAGGAAAAAAGGAGAAGGGTGGTATGTATTGTATTTCAAATCAGAACACTAGTATGATTTTCATGAGTACAGCAATGAAAACGAGATATTCAGTTCTGAAGTCAAAATGTCATGACCTGCTGAAAACTCTCTTGTGTATTCCAATTGTTGAAAAGTACAAATTCTCGGATTTTATTCGTTCTTTTTTAGAGTTATAATTGCATTAGGTTAGACGGGACAACAATGGTGTCACCTGCTCATAGTACCAAGTTGCGTTGTTCCCTCTCTCTCTCTCTCTCTCTCTCTCTCTCTCTCTCTCTCTCTTTATCTCTCTCTCTCTCTCTCTCTCTCTCTCTCACACTCTTTATCTCTCTCTTTATCTCCTCCCCCCTCTCTCTCTCTCTCTCTCTTTACCTCTCTCTCTCTCTCCCTCTCTCTCTCTCTCTCTCTCTCTCTCTCAATCTCAATCTCAATCTCAATCTCAACCTCTACATATTTCAATAAACATATATATGCCTGTCTATCTATGTCTCGTTCTCTCTCTTGCTTACTCTTTCTGTCTCTTATTGTTCTCTTTCTGCTTTCCTTTCTTCGTGAGAAAATACATTTACGGAGATATCACAATAAGATGAACTCGTTATCGATTGCCGCCTATCTTTACAAATCAACATGCTCGACAACATAATAAAGTTCAAGTTATAGTATGAAAGAAAACGCATTATGGTCCACCTGACAAAGAATTCCCTCTAACCCGTTCACAAACATGACAAACTGATCTGTACCGAACAAGGGAGGCCAATCCATCAGTACCTTTCGGGTGGACACACAACTAGCGCTAAAAAGAAAATCATCTCTGACAATTGCATAAATGTTGGTGTTGTCAAGTGTGCGCGGGAAAGCGTCATGAGAAATTCGACGTGCCCTTTGTAACTAGAGTCGTCTGCGTCAATCGTGATACCAGTATTCGTCCGAGGAGCTACCAACCTAGGAAAGCTATCTCCGTGGTTCATTGCATCATCTCGCAGCTGGAATTGTCTACTGCACTGAACACTTCTTCCACTTATTTTCGATGGATGCAGACCAGCTTGAGGTGGGAATAATATCACCGCCAAGAAATGATCATCATCGTTGATATCACCATGCGGGAATCCTGATTAACACGTGAGTTTGCTGAAGCGATCTTCCATTTCACTCTTTCTTATCATTTAACGTAACGATCGAGTATGTTTGCATTTAAAATATAATCTCCTTCTTTGTAGTAATGATGAGTAATCGTCACCCCACTGGTCAGGTTTAATTCTCTCATTACCATTGGCTCAAAGATGTGTATAGTAAAGCCAATGGGGATTTCAAGGCATGGTAATGAAAGGTTTATGGGCTTAGTTAGAGGCAGGCAACCTCTACCAATATGATATAGGCCTATTTCAATTTTGTTTTTCATTTTCCTGAATTTACGATTTTTACCACAAAATATCATGTTGCTCTCGAAAAGAAATCTCAATGTATTTGATTTATTTAATTTCAAATTAATTCACTTTCCCAATCTGTTTCAGGTGAAACAATATTGTACAATCCCAAACAGACTTTGAAGTAGAAAAAAGATACGTTTATTGTAATGGCCTTTTATTTGCAGCAATGCATACAGCGGTATCAGAAGGATACACATGTAGACAAACATTTCGACACCGACAATACACTTAAAACAAAAGGCTAGTGGCAGATATTACTTGATCATATTACTTGATCCACATTCAAAATATAATATCCGTTGCATTGATAACGACATACAGTACGTGATTCCAGTGTTGAATTCATCGCAGTTGTGATCGGTAACTTTGGCTACGTTATTTCTTGACGTTTTGTAGGTATGATCTGTTCCTAATGACACCGAGTGAACCATGAAGTTTAAAGCAATAACATGGAGGGGGAGGGGCATTATTTATTTCAAGACGTTAACGTAAAGTTGTGAAAATTAAGTTCCCAAGATTACAAGCATATCGAAACTACATGAAATGTGAACCATTGTTTACATTTGGTACCAGAGACACACACGTCTATCAATAAACACGCACGACATTTCCGTCTTAAGTTTCTAAACATGGGCTGCATGTATCTCGGATTAAAAACAGTCATAACATTCGATGATTTATTCCATGCTTCTCACATTCCAGTAGGTGTTTTGAAGCCTCTTGGATTAGGAAAAAACCTTATTTTATGAGATCAGATTCAGGCCCTGGAATTCATATTCATACTTCCCGAAGTAAATCTGCATGGGAAAGTTCTCGTAGTTGTCATGGTTGTGAGCGTTATTGTTCGATGGGATAGAAGTACTCTTAGTTTGCTTTTACATTGCAAATACCCCCGCGACTTTGGAGGAATACCCATACTTTTGAGAACTAACCTGCTACATGACTAAGTTATTGTTACTTGTACGAGGTGTTCACACTTTTGAAAAATAATCAAAAATAAATTACAACTCAAATCAAGCCAATATTGACACGTCATAAATCAAAGGATATCAGAACACAATGACCATTGTGCATCACACCTGCTAATCCACTAGCAGTTGCCATCACAGTGTCATTATCAATGAACGATGCTTGTGGCAGAAAAAAGGTTGTGGGTTGCATGATATGTGTGATGAACATTGACCATTTTTGTGTTCTGAATTAATAGTGTGATACCCACAAATCTATACGCACCGATCTATAGATCTAAATTTGGGTCAAAAGTAAAAATCTCATTAAATATTTACAGGATTATTACAAAAACAGTAATTGATAAAATGTCACAAAACCTTCTTCTAAAATTAAACAAAAATGGATGTTCCTTGACATTGTGTCAAATTCAGCTTGATTCGAGTTTTAACTTAGTTTTGATTATACTCCAAAATTGTCAAAAGTTTTTTTTAACGCCTGAAACTCTCGTTCCACACGTGGAAAATCACGGGTGTCTTAGATCGGGGTAAAGAACCCGATGAGATGATATCAGCATGATCAGGTACCTTTTTCGGATCAGGTATGTGTGAAAGCGCGTAGTGTAAACGCGCCTAGAGTGAAAGCACCCAGTGTAAACAGGGCTGCCTGGGCATGCATGCCTGGAGCCCGGTTTGCATGTCTACCGCTCAGATTCTCCGACAGAATAAACAAATGATGGTTCATCTCAGTTTCTTACGGTCCACAGTACAACCATGGAACCTGTAGGATCCATGGTACAAAAAACTTTTAGGCCTTACTCAGTTCGCTGATCTTAAAGGGAGAGTTGCCCTTTTGCGAGTCAAAACAAAGTTGTGTGAAAACAACGGAAAATGGAAGAAAATACTGTGTAAGAACTTTCTTCAAATTATTAGAATTGGAACGGAATTATGCTGATCGCTAGACTTGGAGAAGGTTCCAGTAGCCCCGAAACTGGAAGCCGTACCCAATTCGCTAGCTTAAAGGACAGGGTGGTCCGTTAGCAGGTCAAAACAAAGTTGTGTAAAAACGATGACAAATTGAGAAAAATAATTAGAAATTCCCTCATACTATTAAAACTGGAACGGAATTAAAACAATCGCTATATTTCGAGGAGGCTTATCTAGCCTAGAAATCAGAGACCGACGTCCGCATCGGCAGTGCCTGTTATGACGCGAGCGATGCCCGCGGACCGACGCGTCGGGCACTGACATGGTAAATATGGTATACGAATTGAGACTATGGTCGCTAATAAACGGGGTGTTTCAAATGTAAACAAGAAAGTTTTTTGCTACTACTGAATAGGATCGCAACACTTTGAGTGTGAGATGTTATGTATGATATGGTTTGGGTATATTTCTGATCTACGCGTAGTTTCATTGTACATAATCCATACTCCGTTGAATTTAATCTGGACACATCAACATTATTAGCTGGGCAAAGCATGGTTAAATAATATCGTGAGTGCTTTTTTTTTTTGCATTACTTTCACCTCTATTATACATGTTTTCTATCGGGCAACAGTGCTTCTGCATGACAAGCAGATGGAAGCCAATTCGTAAGTTAGACCTGCATGGGAAAAAGCATACCCGTTGTTGGTGACGTTCGTCTCCCATTAACATGATAAAAAAGGAATGAGTGTTATTCTTCAAAACCTTGTTTTATTGGGTGAAGTCCAAGAAAGTTAGCAACCGAGAAATAACAGGACAAATCAAATGCACTCGCGCATGAATAAAGCTCCTCTAAAACAATCGTGGCAACTACATACTTCTAAAAATAACGAGACGTCCATGAAAATGTCGTCTACCATAAGCCTTAGCTCATAAAAACACTTATTGCTCACACATTTCTAAGTTTTCAAGGCATTGCAGTCGGATACAAATAGACAATTAAAAACGCAATGAGTCGAATAATGCATGTTTGTTAAATTGCGCATCACCGTAGCAAGGAATGCCATTTTACCCTGTATCAAAAGCATGGAACGTGACAAATCCGTAAATACTAAAACATGGTTATTGTTCTGTACTGCGTCATGAAACCATTTCATTGTTCACTTCTCAATAGAGCTTAAGTGTTTGTCTCGTTGGATCTTCCCGCACTTTTATGTCTTTAATCTGTTTTGGTGAAACGCAGTTACTTGTGTCTGATGTCGTGCTGGTCCTTTTCCCGTGTGAATTGAACTGAGTACAGTTTCGATTTAAGTGGTCATTGTCACTCATCCTATTGTGCACGATCATCTTATGAAAAATATTCCCAAACAATATTCTGTCAAAAGCCAACAAACCAACAACACAAGAACAACAACATGGAGAAGTAGAGCGAGTGGCAGGGGGGGGGGGGGGGGGGGGGGGCTCGTTGACTTTGTTATTGTGAGGAATCCCTTACTTAAAATATTGGTTAGGAAGAAAACATACATATGTCATCCTTCATCAGTTTCCAATGGGCGATGCCAATTGACGATTACAGCAATTCCTGTGAGGTGGGGTGGGGCGGCTCGAAATACACCCTCCCCCCTCTCAATAGGACAAGACTAGAGTCTGAGTTGTAAGTGGTGTCTTAATTGGGGACATGCACATTTTACATGTAGTAGCTTGTCCTTGCCGTTTCAGACTCATTGTTTCAGCCTGACTGACTGAATGACTGACTGGGATAGCACCTGCAAACTAACATCCGACTATCATGAACACATGCACACGCAGAGATGAAAGACAAGTAACGTGGTAATTTAACCATGTTAACAGTTTACTCGACTCACGTCATTATTGAGAGATACCTCGACTGTCAACTATACATACTTAGTAAACGCGATGCGATGTGATGGTGTTTTTTGTGTGGGGGGGGGGGGGGAGGGGGGGGAGGCACCCTCCCTTCCAATTCCCTTTTAACCAAATTAAAGAAGAAAAACACACGTTCTAGTTGATTGACACAATTCATGCATTCATACAATCGCATTCGATACAAGCTATTTTTATGTTGTAGTCGATGTGGAAAGTGGTGAGATAGAGAGAGGGGGGCAGAGTGAGGTATTGCTAGAGGGAGTGGGTGAGAGAAGAGAGAGAGAGAGAGAGAGAGAGAGAGAGAGAGAGAGAGAGAGAGCACCCGAAACTGAAGAGGTAGAAAATAACAGGACGGAGGGGAGGAGATGGGAAAATGAAAAAATAGGCGAAGAAGATAAAGAAAAAAAATCAGAAGACGGAGAAGAAACAGTACAAGAAGAGGAAAAAGAGGTGAAGGATGACAAAGCGAAAAAAAATATTTTCCCACGATCATGATGACGAGAGCATAATGTCATCCAGTCATGTCTCATTCTAACCTTGCGAACATCATTTGAAAAAGTCAAATCAGATGCTTGGAAGAGCCAGGAAGTCAGTTGAGAGATAACAGGTGCAAGGATATCCAACGCGAATGTTTCCCACTCTTAAAGGTAACAAACATTTGTAACATTCACCGCACAACATTATAACTTGGTCTCCAAAGTAGATAAATAAATTTAGGCCTAAGGCCAAAATGAACTATGAAAGGTTTTGTTCGTAGCAACATTACTCATACATGGTAACACTGAATGTTGCGACAACCACTATAAAAGGCTCTGATCATACATGAACTCATTAATATGCATTTACCTACTCGTGAATATTCAGCAATCAGCCAGCTGAGTTAGGGTTTGGGTTAGGGTTATTCATTAGTGGTAGTGATGTCATGAATGGAGGATGGGGCCTATAAAGTGCTTACTGAAGGTTTGCTAGTAGAATGGATTAGCCGAAATTTAGCCTAACATTGATTTGGATGTCCTATAAACCTGCTGCGATATGTCTATACAGCAGCGGCCCCCTTGGCCATGCTGGCGTTTGTAACCATGGTAACGGAGTATCCGCAGATCTGGGGCAAACTCTATCCGCCTATAATTGGGTATCATGGTGGGACTCCAGGGACTGTTCGGATTCTATAGACGTGGTAGACACAAGAAGAGCTGTGCGCGCCAGATCCACCCAGCTGGACTCCCTAATGTCACAGATCACTGGAGCTCAACGAATCATGATTCAATAAATTGATTTGATTTGCTGGAAAAACATGCGCTGTTAGAGGTAAATCAGTAGGGGGCGACATTTCCTTGAGGAAAATAGTTTAATCAGAGCATGAATTGGGAGAGCTGAAAAGGAAGGGGGAAGGGGTGGGGGTGTAGGGCAGGATAACGAGAGGAAACGGGAGAGTGTTGTCAAATAATAATAATAACAAGAAATCATAATACGTGTACGTCTATTTATGAAATCTGAAACTTTACTGTGAAGTACGATTCAAAACAATGTAGCTCAGCCGGTTTTTTTTCCCAATACAAATGGAAGATTCTCCTATTCAACTACAATAACACAATTTATTTATCACAGTACTGTACAAATGGTGCGCCGGGTATATGATAAGGCAGATGATTTTTGCCCAGTACATGCATAATACGAGTGCCATTGTGATCGCTTTATGGGGCGTTGTCATGGTAGTGGAAATAAACATACACACATACAGTTGAGGCCAGAATTTACATACGCCCAGGAAATTCAATAAAAAAGTTGACACTTGCCAAACATCATAAAATTTACTGTATCTTAAAGAATGTTTGTGCTATCATGACGAATTTTATATCAAATAAATGAGTTTGTCATGCCCTCTTCATCACATTGCTTTTTCATCAGGAGCTGAAAAATATGTAGGCGTCATTTCTCCCCCCCCCCCCAAAAAAAAAAAAAAAAAAAAAAAAAAAAAATCTTCATATTTTAGACAAATTAAAAATAAAAACTTGACGAAAACATTTCATATTTGTGCTATTTACTTCTAAACACAAACACGTCGGATTAATCTTTTTCTTTTATTCAGTAGTGACATATTACGATAGAAATTGTAATATAAATCATAGATTTTACATTTATATATTTCTATGAAAATAGAGTACATTTGACACGAATATTGCTTTTTTTTTTCTTCAAAGAAAATTCCACCTGACATATAATTGAATCCCAACGGCATCCCATTCATGTGAAAGAGCTCCATACGCTCTTTCATTTGATACCCAATTCGTCATGGTAGTATTTATATTCCTGAAGATATAGTAAATTTTACGATGTTTGGCAAGCGAACAAATTTCTCTGGATTCCATGGGGGTATGTAAACTTTTGGCCTCAACTGTACATTGTTCTTTACCCTTTGTTTGTTTTTTTAAAGATGGTCCGTTTTTATGTGGGCTTGGTATGTATTACTTGCTTAGAAAAATGCACACAAGTCACTCTAAGAGTACAAGACATGGTAGACTTATTGCAGGTCAATAAAACAACATTTTGTAAAATCCATGGAACATGGAAGAAGATAATGTATTTGAAGTTTCTTACCAATAAAAGAACTGGAAAACTGACTTTAAGCCAAATTAAAGCAATCAGTAGATTTCGAAATGGTTCAGGGTGGGTCGTCCGAAACCTAAAGTCGAGAGAGCGGAGACTGGAGACTAGAGACCGCTCCACGTAACATGCGTTCAATGGGAGTAATTCCCGCATCGGGACAATACGATTATGAACGTAAAGTTTGCTCGCTGCGGGTGAAATGTAAGCAAGAATAGTTTTTCAATTTTCTTGAAAATGTTCGTGAAGCTATGACTGGACGTTTCAATGCACGTTATTGTTCGGGTATACATCTGGGACACCTTGTCTTGAATAACTTGTAACTGCGCCGTCCGGAGATGAGGTTGCTTGGTGCATCGAGCTACTGGACTGAATGTGGTAGGGCCTCTACGGAGTGGAGGTTGCGCCATTTAATCATGATTGAATCAAGAATTCAATTTCATGCTGGATCAAATACCTTGAGGCGCCAGTATGCGATGTGGATGTGATAAGGCACGGATCACGACATGAACTCCGGGAGAAAGTTCATGAGTTCGCGCATGGATCATGGCTCAGGAAAAAGTTAGATTTATGGTAGCTTTCATGGCGCTAGATCGATGATAGGCTTATGGTTCTGGCCAAATATGTACGCGTGATGCTTTTATATCATGTATACATGGTATGTGGTTGCCCGAATGGAAACTTTGGTGTGGCAACATCCCTCACGCACTTGGTTGTTTCGATGCCTGACATATTTCGTGATCAGAGTGCGATTCATTCACGGTTGGACAGTGTGTATACCTATAGAAAAGGGTTATTTGGCGACGCTGAGGAGTGATACCCCCCCCCCCCGCCATCCCCTCCACCCCCCCACCCCCCCCCCCCCCCACACACACACACACACATTCCCACGCGTCCTTACTTTGCTTTTGTTGTTGGTTGTTGTTTTTTTTTCCCTGATACCTGCCTCATTATCCTTCAACATGTTTAACACTTGTAGTGTCTTTGATGCATGTAATTGCATACGCACTACGCACAATTTACGGCGAAACAATGATACCCAGCACTGAAAGACTTTTAAGGGAATTACGTAAGATGATGAACTCGGTGGGTTATCAGAATAAAAATGAGTAATGATACGGCTCGCCGCTGTGCTTTTCTTTTATTTATTTTTCAAGAAACCGTTAGGTCGCCTGTAGCTTTGAGGTATTAAGACTGACTGACAAGTATTTTGCTTTCTTCTGTGTGAAGCATATAAGCACCCTTTAAAACTTACTGAGGCCCATCGACATTTTTAATAGCGAACGATCGATGTCTAGGAATAGGGAGAATA
>OZ022589.1:12431347-12526347 GCA_963669155.1 Arbacia lixula
TGATCATACAGGTCCTGGAAACCCTTTGCCGTTTCCTGTATGGAATGATCTTTTGTCTTTATTCCTATTGCATGCAACAGTTCAGAGAGGCCTCTCAGGCTGTGTCCAACCTTCTTTGCAAGAGTTGGAGAAGTAAATTCCATCGTTTTGAAATTAAATCCAGCCATTTTTTTCACACCTTTGATGACGTCATCAAAGTTTCCTGGATCGACAAGATCTCTTGACGTCTTGAACTTTTCACTGTTCACATGTAGCTTGCACTCCTGAAGCAATCTCCCAAGTTCCCGCATTTTTTGTGAAATGTAATTTGCGGATTTGTGTAGGTACCCAGCTTGTTCGAAAACATGATCTCCATATTTACATATGAAGTCATCTGTCCTTACCAGTCGGGTGACACTATCTGGGGTCATGCTATCAAGGACTGTTTTCAGTTGTTCCGAAACATTCTCAACTGCTGGTAGCAGAGATGCTGATGATATTTGATGACTATGGTGAGAAGACTGTGATTGCGGTTTGGATTTCATACAGCTTTTTTTATGTCTCCACAAATTCGATTTCTTGAAATAACCCTTACAGGTATTGCACGGAAGATATTGCTCAGCATTTTCCTTTGCATCAGATTTTGGTCTTTTGTAGACCAGAAGACTGCCCTGTCCCTCTTTTAAGACCTGTGTGTTGTATTCATAGTCTCCTTCTTTCCTTAGTTCTTCAAACGCTTTTCGTCTCTCTTTTGAAAATTTTGGATGCATCAAAGCTTCGATTACCCTTTTTTCATTGGAATGATGTATTTCCAGATGTCTCGGCAGTTTGGGGTCCATTTTTTTACAATAAAGACAGCAATGTCTTCTGTCCCATTTCCTTTTGTTAGGTTGATGACAATGTGATGATGATGTGACGACAATACCACCAGAGGTCTGAGTAAAATCCAGGGAAAGAAATAAAGAAACCTCATGTTTATTCATAAAAAAAATATCATTTTCATTTCTATGCTGTGTTCATATATCCTAAGCTTGTTCATGGATTGGTTCAATGTCACATGATATAAATGACCAAGTACTGTTTATGGAACTGTTATTCTTCCTCAAGACTACAAGGATTCATAAATAGCATTTTCACCTAAAATGCATTTTTTTACGCTGACAATATGCCTGTAAAGGGCGTTGTGTGATGATGGTGTCATAATTTGCTTAATTGGGCATGGTCACCCATTCCATTCACATATCTATATGAACTTAGGAGTTTTAAATTGTATGTGAATAGTAATAAGGATCTGAAATAAAGTATTGCCAAAACAGAAAACAAACTTTGTGTTCATTTTAGATAATGGACATTTTAATTTTAAACAAATATATCTGTTCTCAAACTACTTGTATGTAGAAAAAAATGTGTAACTTCCCGAACTGTCTCAACATAATGTAGTTTATAGGTAGATTTTGCAATAAGGTTATGCTACCTATGAGTTTTGCTGTTAATGTTTTTCATGCCTTGTTATTGTTGATACATATCCTACAGGAACGATAGTAAAGGGATTCTAGGATGCCCTTGGTTCGCTGAGGGGGTCCTCGGGGACTTGCTTATTTTGGGTTGGCCCTGAATGTCTCAAGAATTTTTTTGTCTGATGGGATGTATGATCACTGACTTTTATAGTGGTAGATGGATCATATGGATCCTCTTCGTTGAATCTGTGGGTCAGTGGATAGGTCATACTTTCAGACTGGCTTGCTCGTGGGGTTGTTAGTGGTCCAATGAACCTTCCCATATCTCCAAGAACTCATGGATTCATGTTTATGTATTTTAGTGCTACCATTCCTCCTTTCATTCTCAACAAACCTCTTGATTTGTTTTTCATGTAATGACCACTTATCTGATGATCTGTTATTTCATTTCATCATTTTTGTCTCGCCCACCGGAGGTGAAGGCGAGACTAAGGGATCCAAATGCCGTCCGTCCGTCGTCCGTCACAAATGTTATAGTTTACCTGCAAGACTCTCTTATGATCGATAACTTGGCAACTGTTACAGCAATGGCAGCCACACTTGGTTGATAGAAGCACTAGGGGTATCTTCATGTTATGGTCTTGTCAGAGGTCATGTGATGATGTCAAAGGTCATTTGAGGTCATATATTAAAGAGTATGTGCAAGACTCTCTTTTTCTATGTTAAAGCTTACCTGCAAGACTCTCTTTTGACAAATAACTTCACATAGGTTGCTTTGATTACAACCTAACTTGGGTCATAGATGCACTGGGGGTACCTTCATGTTATGGTACCGTTGGAGGTCACAGGATAAGGTCAAAGGTCATTTGAGGTCATACGTTAAAGTTTACTTGCAAGACTCTCTTATCACACATAACTCATCACATGTTGCTACAATGGCAATCAAACTTGGATGATGGATGCACTGGGGGCACCTGCATGTTATTGTGCTGTAAGAGGTCACATGATAAGGTCAAAGGTCATTTGAGGTCATACATTAAAGTTTACTTGCAAGACTCTTGGTTAAGGCTTCCTAACTTGTGCACAGAATTGTGTGAGCATGTGTGAGCATTACTGATGTAGATTTAGGCTAACATTACTCATGCACATTTATGCAAATTTATTCAAAGTCACTATTTTGCACCTGATTTTGATGTTGTCTGTTTAAAGTTGCTTATTTGTTTCAGTTTTTCACAGGTTTTACAGGCAGGCACTACCTCTTAGGCAACAAAGGAGCCCATTTATTTTATGGCAACATGGCGTGTACATGTAATAGATGTGGAAAGTCATTCCAGTTGAGAGCGAACCTCCAGAAACATTCATGTAATATTTGCTACAAATGTGGGAAGCAGTTTACCAGGAAACAAGTGTTGCATTCACATTCTTGTATAGGTTCTTTTTCATGTCAGTATTGCAACAAAACATATTGCTCTGAAGTCAGACTTAAAAGTCATTCTTGTACATTTTGTACAAAGTGTAAAAAGCAGATCGCGATATTTCTGGTTATTTTCGCAAGTGGGCGAGACACAATATTGCTAATGCCTTGTTTATATGTTGATTTGTTGTTTCATGTAATCATTTTTTTTTAATAAATTAAACATATATATACATATACAAAGAACGTATTCTGTTATTAATCATTACAGTGAACTGGATATTTGCATATGATTAAAGCTAAAAGATTTTGGTATGGGATTTGGTCATCAAGATAGCTAGTGTTAATTTGTTTATCAGTTTGATCGCGTTCCCATAAAAATCATCTGGTGAAAATTTGACATCAATCAGACAAAGAATCACAAAGCTATGAATGAAATAGGAATAAAGAATACAGTAAAACCATGCACGTGGTTGCTCGGGTGTCCCAGATCACCACGTGGTAAAGTGGTTTTATTATTTTCTTAATTCAAATTTTATCCATAACTTTGTTATTTTTTGTCCTTTTGATGTCAATTTTTCACCAGATGGTTTTATGGGAATGTGATCAAAATGAATATACAATTCTATCTTGATGATCACCAAATCCCTTACCAAAACTCTTTTAGCTTTTAGCTTTAACTGAAGATATGGCTGGGCTATTTTGAAATTGCATAGCCTGGGGGATGTGACCAGAGGGGGGGGGGGGAGGCTTAAGTGGCCCCCCTTCTGATTTTGGCTGTTCATCGCACGATGATGATGATGATGATGATGATGATGATGATGATGATGAAAATCGGCACTGGGAGTCACATGTAACGTAATCTACGAAAATTGTGTCATTAATTTTTTACGGAACTTATACGACTTTATTTTTAAGTGATTACTTTTGCGTAAATTGCGTAAATACTGAATTATATGCTGTAATTATCTGACTTATACTCCAAAACTTCTGTCTCCTTGATAGACACTTATTTATGATTTTTATCCAATGTATATCAAAGAAATGGCTTTTCAATTTTTGTTGATGATCTAATTTCCTTTTTGTCGATAGGATTCCGTTCGCGGCACTAGCATCATGTCCTCAAAAGCTCTGCAAAGACTTAAAAAAATAAAGTCATGAAGTACGTATACATTGCGGCCGACCTTTAAAGGGGAAGTCCTGGCCAGGATTTACGTAATTTCAAAAGAAAGATATTTTTGTTCTCTCCAGAAAGATGCATAAATCATGAAAATCAGACAAGAATTAAGAAAGACACAATATTTTAAAATTTCAAATTTTCTTGGAAAACATATCTTGACCAGTCCTTATGAATATTCAAATGAGTGAGTTGGTGATGTCATCCCCTCACAATTTGTCATACATATCATACATGAGATTGTGAACATTTTCATTATTTGGCAGATACAAGTGAAAGCATATCCATGTATTAAGATATGTCAGAATGAACATCATTTCTCATTTATTTAGGTTGAATAAAACAAAAAAATAAGTTTTACTGGCTAACACTTGAAGTATGAGATTTTTCATCATTTTTGTAACTGAAATGTGTTGAAAATTATGAGAGAATGACATCAATTCCCTCAGAGTATTCATAAGGACTGGTCAAGAAATGTTTTCCGAGAAAATGTGAAATTGAAAAATGTCATATCTTCCTTATTTCTTGTCTGATTTTCATGATTTTTACATCATTCTGTAGGGAAAATTTTTCTTCCTCTTAAATTATGTTAATTATGGCCCGGACTTGCCCTTTAAAAGATTTGTCGTGAAAAATGTTAAGGGCTGATTTAATGCCCTCGCGGGCTATATAGTGTTAAATAATGAAGTGTACGTCACAGTACTCTAGTGACAGTGACTGTTGATGATGAAATGTTTCAATTTGGATAATGATGACAAACGAGGATTTTGATAATGGGTGTAATCAAAATGCACAGAGTAATTCCATGCAATTCAATTTATTGTTATAAAAAGAAAGATAAACATTTTATTACAATCCATTAAACAAACACATAGTGAAACATTGCACATAAACAGCATACGGAAAAATACATTATTGTGGTTTTTTTTAATTTCCATTTTCATTTATTTATTTTTATCTATTATTTTTTTTAATTTATTTATTTATTTATTATTTATTATTATTTATTTATTTTTTTTTTTTTTTTTTTTTTGGGGGGGGGGGGGGGGGGGGGTGCGTTCGTACTCTGCAACCCCCCACCCCCTTCCCCCGGCGACTATTTTAGCAAAGGTTTGTTTTGGCAAACAAAATATGCACTGTCGCTAGTTGGCGCTCTTTGAAATATTATTCACACACACACTCACACACGCGTAAGAGACGATCTGTGTGAATGACTTTTTCAACCGACCCTTGTTGGACACAAACTGAAAACAGGGCAGTGTCCAACAAGGGTCGGCAAAAGAGACGATGTCCCACATTGGTATTCCATACGCGGATGTGTGTGTGTGTGTGTGTGTGTGTGTGTGTGTGTGTGTGTGTGTGTGTGTGTGTGTGTGTTTGTGTGCTGGAAGGTGCCCTCTTGCGAATGATAATGATGAACCGCCTTTACAATCCTGTAACACTATTTGGCTGTAATAATCCAACTTCATTCTTTTTCATTTACATTGTTTATGAAACATAGATGTAATGCACGCACACACTGCACATTGTACACACATTATACACATGTTTGATAGCTCCATGTTATTTAACTGCATGTAGCTCTCAGAGGGAGAGAGAGAGAGAGAGAGAGAGAGAGAGAGAGAGAGAGAGAGAGAGAGAGAGAGAGAGAGAGAGAGAGATTGAGCCTGGAGGCGTGGCGTGACGGAAAGGAGAGAGAGAGAGAGAGAGAGAGATACGCACACTGTGGCGTGGACTTTGCTCTTAAAACAACACGATGTGGAGGGTGACGTGAGGGAAGAGGAAAGAGAGAGCGAGAGAGAGAGAGAGAGAGAGAGAGAGAGAGAGAAAGAGAGACTGTGTTGATCCTGTTCATACACGAACATGAATGTAGCTCCGTATTACACAGTCTGACGTTAACACGTAACAAGAGGAGTACAATATAACAATAGGCTATATGTTTGAAGAGAAATATGGAGCAAAGAGGGGTGGCATGGAGTATGAGGGGGGAGAGAGAGAGGGTGAATTGAGAGACTGGAGTATCACCCTTAAAGGGAATATACTGTACTGGGAAGACAAAAAGCCTTCAAAAAGGTGATCGTGAGCAATCTTTTTTCCAATGGTCTTAAATTCATGTATTGTCCATTTTAGAAACTTGCGGAAAGTTATTTGCCCTCAAATAGTCCACATTTGGAGTCATTAGTGATTGAATCACAAATCCTCAAAGTATTCGGGCCAAACATTTTGAGGATTTTTGATTAAATGCAAGCAATGCCCGGTGCCAGACGCATCGCGCACAGGCACGGGCAATACGATAATGAATGTAGACTATGCTAGTTTTTAACTTTTCCTAAAGATGTCATGAACTATCATGTGAATCGTTACCTCGTCATCATTGTCCTTCACCGTCTCCTCCCCGTGGTCGCAGATCGCCTGCCATGGCTGGAGGGCTGTTCTCCATCGACAAGGCTTTCTTCTACCATCTCGGCACCTACGACCCGGGCTTCGACATCTGGGGTGCAGAGAACCTCGAACTCTCCTTCAAGGTCAGCATATTAAGTGTGAATGTGTGTGTGTGTGTGTGTGTGTGTGTGTGTGTGTGTGTGTGTGTGTGTGTATGTGTGTGTTTATGTGTGTGTATGTGTGTGTATGTGTGTGTATGTGTGTATGTGTGTGGAATAGAAGTGGAAATTGAAAGAAAAAAGAAAAAAAAAATGTGTATATGTATTTGTGTGTGTGTTTGTCCGGTAGTACATTTCTATGTACATGTATATACATAAGGATATAGGAGGTTAAGATGGAGCGGAAAATGTAGATGAAAGTACAAACAAATACACGCTCAGTATGCTCAGTTCTGTCATAGATCTTTATCTTGATAAAGTTCGTGAAGTTAATCCATCGATGGATTGAATTAACCAATTGATCCAATCGATCCAATGCAGTTTTATCTTGACTATTGCAGATCTGGATGTGTGGGGGCGCTCTTGAGATCGTGCCCTGTTCACGCGTTGCTCATATTTTCAGAAAGCAACAGCCTTACAAGTTCCCTGGGGGAAACATGAAGTGAGTTGACTTTTATATCTTCATTTAATAATGGTTCTGACTACTCGTATTTCTTACATACAATCAGAGGGTCATATTAGCTGCGAAACTCGAATGAAAGGCTACCCCCCCCCCTTCCCCCCACATTACACACACACGCAATTACGAAATACAATTCACCAGAATGATTGATTCATTAAAGTTTTTTTTACTTATTTGGATTTAGGATTTCATCAGTTGACCTTAACAATCCAAATATCTTCTTATTCGTTTTTAAATAAACAGCTAAACTCTGAAGAAAAACATTTTCACAAACGCTATTTCTAATAACCTTCTTACATACGCAATTGTAAAACAACCAAAAAGTTAACCTTTACACATGATTATGCAATGAATGGAATTCAATTAGTCCCCATTAAATAAACCTTCTCCCACGCACTTCACCCCCCCCCCCCCCCCCGCTCCGGACAGACACACACACGCACACACAAATACACATACACACCCACTCACTCGCTCACACCATTCATTGGTAACTTTCTCATATCCAAAAGGAGATAAAATGTATTTTAAGGTAAACTTGTCAATAGTACATCACAAAAGAAAATGGAAAAAGAATTGGAACACACACACACACACACACACACACACACATACACCCCTTTACCTTGCTTGATGAACAAAGCTCAGAGACCTTGCATTACCTTTCAAACAACTTTCCACATCTATTAGGAGTAAACAATCACTGGACACCTACAAAAGTGGGCAATAGCACCAACATTTTACGAGGCTTGTTCTCGTTTATTCATACCTTAAAACATTCAGAATAATTTACACATGCCCAGGAATCCACTTTAATTAGTTTATAGTATCGTACTTGCACAATTTGAATTATTATTATAGACATACAAATAAATCAATCATTTATTTTGTGTGTCTCCTCCAAGGGGCATTCATTCTTCAATATAAAGACATAAACCTGTTATGTTTTCTGTACAAACAAAGATTATCATCATACATTCATTAAAAAGTTACACCATGTTCTAAAACTCTTCACTTTATTGATTTAACATAACACCTTTACGTGAAAACAATTTTTATTCAAAAGTCAGATATAATTTTTTTCTTCTTTATACAAATTGAATATGGTGGACTTGCATTTTCAAATGCAAATAAAAACAAATTGATAGAACAAACATGGTAAATACGCAATATGAATGACCAACATTTTTTCCAGTGCAATACTGAGCCATATATATGTGGAGGTCACTGACACTTTGTGTACCAGGTATGCATTTTTTGTCACATAAAGCACATTGAGAAGCATTTCATCTGTTACAGGAAGGGTTAATATCAGTCTCTTTATATTTTAGCACGTACCTACGCAACACCATGCGGCTGGTGGAGGTATGGGTGGATGAACCGTACCGCGACATCTTCTACTCCCTCAAGCCGCAGCTGATTGGTCAGAAGTTTGGTGACGTCAGCGACAGGGTGACTCTGCGTGAGCATCTGCAGTGTAACAGCTTCAAGTGGTTCTTGGAGAACGTGTTCCCAGCGTTACAAGTACCCAACACACAAGTACGAGCTAGGGGCGAGGTAGGTACCACGGCATCGTCACTGTGCTCTCAGCCCTTTGAAACAAGCCATATCGCTTGTGATATTTCATAAAACGGCTGGATAGAAGACCGAACGGGCAACCACAGCCACCCACTTAGTCTTTTCTCGACAGCTGTTTTGTGCAGTGAGACGTGAAAGGCCTTGTCAAAACGCTACTGTGATCTCCGAACTAGCATCCCATCAAAATACCGACCGCTTAAAGGGACAGTTCACCCTGAAATTATTTTGGTTTCAATAAAAAGGAGACACATGAAAAAAACATATTTGTGAAGGTTTGATGAAAATCGGTCAAAGATAAAGTTATTTGAATTTAAATCGTTGAGTTTGTGACGTCACATGTGAGATGCTCTTCCATATATTGTGTACTATTCTTTTCATAAATTGATTTTCATAATTTTTTTCTGTTCTTTCATGAAAAAATACATTCTTTTAATAACGATATGAGTATTAAAACATGTGTCTAATCATTTATCAAAGGCATGGATGAAATGGTAAATATCCTTTTGAGAAAATTTACATTTTCCACAAAAAATTGTATACAACATTTGGGAGAGCACCTCGCACGTGACATCATAAAATCAACACTTTAAATTCAAATAACTTTCTTTTCCTTTGACCGATTTTCGTCAAACCTTCCTTTATGTGTCTCCTTTTATTGAAATGAAATTATTTCAGTGTGATCTACCCCTTTAACTTATTACGCGCCACTGAGGCATACACACCACTCAAATAGGGCAGCAGTTTATCTGGCATACAAAGGGTTAGGGGTCGTCGTCGTCGTCGTCATCGTAGCTGAGTACTCGTGACCCCATTAATGAAAGCTCTCCATTCGTGACGACACTGAGATTTTGAGTAGCAGCGGTATATTGACGTGTTGGTTTTGGAAGCAACGCCACCCGTCCACCTGAATCTCTGCCTTCCCCTGAATCTCTTCCTTTCTATTTTTCCAAACATGATAACTTTCTCCAGATGAAGGGTGGGGTAGCCCTTTTTACCAAAGTCGACATGAATCAACAGTTTTCTCTAATGATAACGATCATGTGTGATATCTCACAGTCAACGCTTCACGAAAACTTTCCATATAAAGTAAACCCCAAAAATGTCATTGTTAACATTTAAAACACGCTGTTTCGTAGCGACCAATCTACAATGATATACCACAATGCACAGGTCAGTGCGTTTGTCAGCGGGTCTACTCTAGATTCCAAGCATCAATGTGGAATGTATTGCTAATCATTTTATATTCAATCTACATTTGCAAACCTTCTAATTTCGTGTATTTTTATATAATTTCTCCTGCCATTCTGCTGTCATTTCTATGTATTATGAACTACAGTTTACTATGCATTAAAGGTCGTCACGCTTTTCAATCCATCGGCTCTCTCATGATACATTGAATTCAATGTTTATAAAAACAAAAGTGTTTGCAATGTTTACTATGTATGCTGAACAAAGAAAGAAAATGCATTCAAATTATCAATCAAGGAATGTAATGTCTGTCATGATTTTTATGGCTCTCATAATGTATTGTATTTGTTGCCATTCTATGGCGTTTGCTCACCAGGTTAAGAATCTCGGGAACAACATGTGCCTGGACACCATGGGGAAAGGCATTCTGGGAATGTTTCCTTGTCATGGCGAGGGAAACAATCAGGTGGGTCCACGAGAGACTAGCCTCTAGGCTATTGGCTTATTTATAAAAAAATAATAAAAAAAATAGTCTTTTAAAGTACTGCACATCACAGTTCTAAAACGATCTAAAAGTCAGAATGGATTATTCTAAATGTATTGATTGTTATGTTTAAATATTCTTAAAACTTTCATTTTCTCCATTTCTTATAATGCTTATTTTCCTTTACTCAATATTAATTCATATCAAATTCTTATTGACAGTGTATTTATATTCAACCACATGTACGGTATGGATTATGGGTAGACCATAATGATATTGGAAGAATGTCTTATTGGTGCATACGGTTAAAGCAATGAATATCCTTGTCTTTCTTGTAGGCCTTTGGTCTGTCGTGGGAAGACATCTTACAACACAAGAGCCAGTGCCTCGGTCTCATCAAGGGGATGACTCAACTTGTCATGCAGAAGTGTGGCAAAGCAGAGAATGTGCACCTAAAGCACACCCGGGTAAGTTACTTTAATTATGCGCCACCCCTTCAGCTTTCAATGGAATGGTCTCATATACTTTTACGTAGTTCTACTGTTATTACGTTTTGAATCTGCTCATCACGTCTATACAAATTTCCATACGACATATGGGGTAAAAGTTCCCATAATGCACCACGGAGCGACATCTTACGCGTAATAATCACAAATCCTCGATACCGCATATTAGGAAACGTCGTCCCATGATGCCTAGTTCACCCCTGGATTGTATTGAGCAATCCGCCTACAACGGACGTTGGTGGCGCACCACATACAAAAATTATCAGACAGATTCGTGGAGTCGCGCGATCAGTGGTTTGGCGCGGAGTGTGTACAATGTGAATCAGTGGCGTAATGTGTGTGGGAGAATAAGCGTTGTAAAATACGGCCATTATCCGCACTACATGATGGACCTCGCAGCCACTTTCTGATTTTGATAGTAGTCATATCCGCTTCCGGTCTAGTGAAGCCTATTTGAGACCGGAAATGGACATGACTGCAAACAACAACATCCGGATAATTCTGCGCAGTGCCTTATGGGATGAGAAGTAATTATTCGCCTTAGAAACAGAGATACGGTGGTCACCATCTCTAATGCTTCACCTTAGGTTATTATTTTGATTTGCTTGCTTGCTAGCCTGCTTTCCGTCATATTTTAAGAAGGCATGTTGTATGGAATAACCAATGCTTTATTACTCATCTGCTCATGGTTGTACTATGACCTTTGCTCTTCTTCATTTTCTGTCACGTGACTGCTGTAGGGTCATACCATCCAGGAGATGACTACGGGAAAGTGCCTGGACTTTAGCGCAGACCGCACCATGGCCGTGCTCAAACACTGCGACGGCAGCAGCAACCAACGCTGGAAGTTCGCCTATTACTACGACAGAAAGGGCCGCTTGCTGCCATAATATCACCGTTATCACGCATCTCCGTCCAACGGTGAAGCGTACACATGCTGTAATGGATATAGCGCCATCATGTTCTCTCATTGAGTACCGAAGCAGTGTGGTCATATCCAACAGGTTTCTGGTCCTAAACAACCTAACATTTAATTGAAAGTTTCCGATATTTTCTAGGACTCTCACGCCCTAATGTCGGGCACGCCAAGGAGAGTCTTCGTCGTGATCACCGCTGTTTGCTCTACCAACATAGGTTAGAACCAGTTGTCTTGACAATATACTCTTATGCCGTCACACTTCCTTTGCTAGTCAAGGCCTACCCTGCATGCCCTGAAAATTGCGTGTTTTGCCGCAGTACTGCTACGCTTTTGACCTATCCACGTGTTATGCCGCAGTGTACAAAGATTGCGTTCTTGTTGCGCATTTACTGCGCCCTGTAACTGTGACGTTTTTATCATAGGAGTATCTTTCCAACACTATATGCCCCATCGCAGCAACACCAGCATGTGTTTCAACGCAATAGGCCTGTTACACCGAGTTTGTTACTTAAACTTAGGCTGCAGTACAACTGCATTTTTACTCCGCTGTAGGGAGATGCAACCATTGTTGTTAAATGGCGGAGTTTTTTGCGTATTCTACTCCCTGCATCAATTACTACCCCTAACAAAATAAGAACCAAGGCGTGCTATAAACCGTATAGCCTATCTCAATGATCACGTGCTATTCTTACACAGTGCCACCTAGGGTTTTACGTCCTGCTTGATGTAGCGCAGTGTTACCGCACAGTAGCGCATCCTTAACGCAAACTCTCAACACTGACGCTAGTTTACTCGGGAGCATTTTGCCGCTTCGGCTCAACACTTTTTAGCTATAGTAGGACGCTGGTGTTGTTGCGGCAATAATTGATTCATGTAGCGATCTCGACTTTATCACCAACGTTGAAGAACCAATTGACTGGCCCGGCGGAATTGCCGCCGTGCCAAGCGGCAACGGTGAAGGGCTTTCACGAGAACGTGCCACTGAAGACGCTCATAAAAGTCAGCGTTGATAAAAACAATATCTGTTTAAAGATATAAAAGTAGGACCGAAGGTGAGGAATAATTTTGTAAATAGTACGGAATCGCGGTCTTAACCCTCCGTATGCTAGATAAACTTGCTTCTCTATGGGAAATGTGTGTATTACTTGTGAGTAAAGGCACATGTGACTCACAGAGGGCTTATACACGAATGTGTTATCCATACTCACTCGGCGTTGCGCATGGTGCAGCATTACAGAGCATTAGACGCCTGTGTCGCGCGACGGTGATGTGGATAGTAACAGCCGAGTGAACATGATGCAATCGCTTATGTCTCCCATTGTTAACATCAGTTGCCACTCTAAACGCCTCTATTACTTTGAGAGGCCCGTTTAGAGGAGCATTCGGTCAATCCTTTTTTTTAGGATATACGTGTAATGTCTTACAATAATTTTTGTGCGTTCATTCTAAATTATTTTCATGCGAAAAGTACTATATGTCAAATGACTTGATGTATGCCTACTTCGTTAATGTTGAAAGCATAACGAAGACTTCATTGCTTATGTAATGAAATCGCTCAAGATAAATTTAAGTCATCAACAAGTACACCATCATTTGTATTTGTTTTATCAGAAAGATTTAAAGATTAGAAGTTGCAATAAAGTTGATAAATCGAAATATTATTACTTACATTCCATGTTCATATCCACATATTTGATGTTATTATTTTGTGTAGGCCATTATGTAGACCAAGAGTGCAATGAGTTCTATATTCCAAATGTTGAAATTTCATGCTTTTAGCTGGTGCATATCACTGCTTGTTTTAAGGACTACTTCTTAAGAAGCACAACTATAATCGGAAGCTTATCGCGATTTGGCAAATTGCATCATAACTTTTTTAGAATCCATCCAACTTTTCTGAAGCGTACGCCAATGTTCTCTTTTTATATTCATGTGGCGTTTTTGAAACAACTTATTTAAAGATTTGTTCTCGTTTTGTTGTTCATACTTTTGAGGTATTTATTATCATTTATGTTGTTTACAAAAATATAAATAAACTTCATATCTAGACACATTCAAATAGGTCTGGGAACGTTTTGGGATTTTATTTAGTAAACAACACTTGAACGGTTGAATATTATTTTTGTTTAACATATGTGATAGATTTGCTGCACTTTCGTCTGCTTAAAGCTGTACTTATTTGTTTCTTTACTTTAACTTTGTAATTATCAAATTCTAAGAACGCAGTGTCTCGTGCGCCAGAGGGATCAGATTTGATATTTATTGCTTAGTAGAAATGTACATTATCATTACTGACGTCAATGGCAAAATTGGACGGGCCTAGGGGAGATTGAATCAGATGGTAAACTTACTTAGAAAATGCACTTTTACAGTAATTTAGATTAGTGCAAAATCCTTACCTGGATTTGTCGTTTGTCATGCATAAGTATGGAAACGTGATTTATTGCAAACTCAAAGTTTTACAGACTACACACGTCGCGACATTAGGTATTGATTTAAACGCTAAACGCGAATCGGTGAATCGTCTGTATTAGAAGCGTGCTTCGATATTCGCTGGTCCGGTTTTGCTCGTATCGTGTACCTCACAATAGGAACCAGCAAATGGTGCTTGGGCTACCCATGACTGACGACTTTCGCTGAAGTTTTAACACTTAAAATACGGCAGTGTTAAATAACGCATGTTTGTGTCGTCGTATATAGGAGAGTGTTAGATTAGCGCACCAGTATTTGATGTAGCACACTTGATCTGCCTGGTGTCGGGATTAACACAAATGACGCGTAACACGTTTAAACATTATGAAGAAATTAGTCTTCCATGATTTCATCTCAAATCAAGGCGATTCAACAGTTGAGAAATCAAAATCAAAACCTACCGAATGTGTTATCAATTATAATTGAGAAAGGTTCAATTTGCGGTCGTTACTGTATCTACGTAATATTATTAGAAAGCCTGACTTTGTGCATATCTTCACTTTGTATTTGTAAACCGTAAGACGGTGTTTGATATAATTTAGAATTACCACAAAAAGAATGTGAAACCTTGAAGAACATATGAATATAAATCTATATATTTATGGAACTAAAAGTACTATAATATTAAAAAGAAAGGCCAAATGAAAGCAACATATTTTGCATGAACCTCAGTTTTTGTTCTCGTGATAGTTTTGGTCTTTCAATAATTTGTATGGTAGAGAGAGAGGGGGGGAGACAGACAGAAAGAAAGAAAGAGAGACACTCAGAGAGAGAAAGAGAGAGATAGGGAGAGAGAGAATGGCAGACAGAGAGAAAGAGAGACAGACAGATAGACAATGGAAACAGAGAGAAGAAGAGAACGATGTAGGAGGTATGAAAAATTGAAGATGTAAATGCAGCGAGGGAGAGGAGAGAGAAATTGAAATATGTAGAATAAAAAGATAGAGGAAGGAAAAGTGTCTGTAGAGTATAGAAGAAGGAATTAAATGAGATGAAGAGAAAACACAATGAACGGAGGGCATGTTCAGTATTTAGGAGATAACATTTAAAGGAATATTGCTCATGAGATTCATATAATCAAGATAAATGTGAACTGAAAGACATAAGACTCATGAAAGCCAAATCCGTGTGGTTACCGTGGAAGGCGGAATTATTTTTAGGTATAGCGCCATCATCGAATAATCATGAATATGCAGCTGTTCGGGGGAAAGGGTTTTGTGAACATCGATCTCGATGATCGTGAATCGGAGAGACAAAGAAAGGGACAGACTTCAAACTGCTTTCCTTAGCACAAGGACACATGAAGGAAGAGATAGAAGAGAAAGATTGGAGGGTGGAGACGTAGACAGTGAAAGAGACAAGCAGTGCATGAAAAGAGTGAAGGAAACTAGACAGATGTTGGAAGGCAGGGTAGTATAAAGACGGATTCACATCAGATCCGACTTCCGACATTCCGACACGACAAATGACTTTCCTACAATGGATCATGTGTCGTATGTCGGAATGTCGGATGTCAGATCCGGTGTAATTCTGCCTTCAGATAGCTGGTCATGGGTCACATAGTGGCTGTAAAAAGATCTTGTTGAAAAACATCATATGTTGTTTTACTATGATATACTATGTGATAGATGTATGTGTGTTTGCGGCTCTGTAAATTCGTTTACTACCATTTAAATGCATCCTGCTAATTATTTCATTCGTATTGTATTCAGAACAAAATATTTTTAGTGAATGAAGATATGGCTGACACTTACAGATTAACATGACAGTACTTAAATCACATTATAGTTTGGGAAGGAAAATTGTTTTGTAGAAGTTAATGGATAATATCGGCAAGTGGAGAAAGAAGGTAAGAATTGAAATGAGGAAGAATGTGACGAAGAAAAAGAAGAGATATTATGAGTAGATAGGACAGGGGAGAAATGAATGAGAGATGGATGTATAGTTAGCTTGTAAGGGAAATAAATTGTTATATTTTAGTTGTGATAATGCTGCAGATCAATCACGTTACTAAGAAGCAATCATTTTTTTTTTATTCTGGAATGGAATAGAGGGAATATATGGCTGTAAAAAGACCTCGTCTTCAATTGAAGTCATTACGGCATTCCTTAGCTTTTTGCATTGGAGCGCGCAATATTTTGGATTATATATACTTGTTACAACAAAAAAATCTGAATCGAGGAAAACGTTCTTCCCAGGGGACGAGATTGGAGTTTTGAACCCTCGGGGCAAATAATGAAGATTCTTTATCCAGGCTGGGGTGATTACACGATATGAATTGCTCGGTTTCTCCATCGGTGATTACTGCTACGATTTACTCTTTTTATCCACTTGTGTTTGCTGGTATGAATTGCTTGGTCTTTCCAGCGGTATTTACTGGAAAAATTGGTCGGCTTATGCCAATTACCGGGGATCCGCGTGGGATTTTTTTTTATTATGATGGCACGGATCAAACCTATTGTGGGGTTGGTACATGTGTGATTAACGTATTTGCATTCAGGGGGGACAATGTCTAGCCCAAAGTAATGATCGGTATTGTCTGACTGAGGTGAGTACTGTGATAGGTGTACAGTGGGGGCATGGTGAAATAAAGAGGCAACGGAGAGAGAAATAAAGAGAGTGGGATGAGGGGGAGTTGAGGAAATAGAGGGATGGAGGTGGAGAGAGAATGGAGGAGGAGAGAATGGAGGATATGGTAGGAAAAATAAATAGAGAAAAGAGAGAGAGAGAGAGAGAGAGGGAGAGAGATAGAAAGAGGTGGGGAGTAACTTAAAGGCACATTGCAATGTCATTAGTATAGTGCATGGAGTAGATTCTGTAGTATGAGCCTACAATATGTCTTGTACTGTAGCTCCTATATATATGACTCAGTTAGGGCGTGTGGAATAGCCTTCACTCAAGGCACTATGTATTGAATTTTCAAATCAGAGTCTTTGCTTGCAGACTAGAGAGAGGCGGAGGGAGAGAGTGGGTGATCGCGAAAGAGAGATCAAGAGGGAGACAGGGGAAAAAAGAGAAGGGCGGTATGTATTGTATTTTAAATCAGAACACTGGTACGATTTTCAGGAGTGCTGCAATGAAAACGAGATATTCAGTTCTGAACATGCTGAAGTCAAAATGCTGAAAACTCTCTTGTGTATTCCAATTGTTGAAAAGTACAAATTCTCGGATTTTATTCGTTCTTTATCATAGTAATAACTGTATTAAGTTATACGGGACAACAATGGTGTCATCTGTTCATAGTACCAAGTTGCGTTATTCTCTCTCTCTCTCTCTTTCTCTCTCTCTCTCTCTCTCTCGTTCTCTCTCTTTATCTCTCTCTCTCTCTCGCTCACTCTCTCTCTCACTCTCTCTCTCTTTTTATCCCCTCCCTCTCTCTCTCTCTTCACCTCTCTCTCTCTCTTTACCCCCCCCCCCTCTCTCTCTCTCTCTCTCTCTCTCTCTCTCTCTCTCTCTCTCTCTCTCTCGCAATCTCAACCTCTACATATTCCAATAAACATGTATATGCCTGTCTATCTATGTCTCGTTCTCTCTCTTGCTTACTCTTTCTGTCTCTTATTGTTCTCTTTCTACCTTCCTTTCTTCGTGAGAAAATACATTTACGGAGATATCACAATAAGATGAACTCGTTAACGATTGCCGCCTATCTTTACAAATCAACATGCTCGACAACATAATAAAGTTCAAGTTATGGTATGAAAGAAAACGCATTATGGTCCACCTGACAAAGAATTCCCTCTAACCCGTTCACAAACTGATCTGTACCGAACAAGGGAGGCCAATCCATAAGTACCTTTTGGGTGGACACACAACTAGCGCTAAAAGAAAATCATCTCTGACAAGAGCATAAATGTTGGTGTTGTCAAGTGTGCGCGGGAAAGCGTCATGAGAAATTCGACGTGCTCTTTTTAACTAGAGTCGTCTGCGTCAATCGTGATGCCAGTGTTCGTCCGAGGAGCTACCAACCTAGGAAAGCTACCTCCGTGGTTCATTGCATCATCTCGCAGCTGTAATTGCATACTGCACTGAACTCTTGGGACACATTTCATCGATGTATGCAGACCAGCCTGGGGTGGGAATAATATCACCGCCAAGAAATGATCATCATCGTTGATATCACCATGCGGGAATCCTGATCAACACGTGAGTTTGCTGTGGCGATCTTCCATTTCACTCATTCTAATCATTTCACGTAACATATAACGATTGAGTATGTTTGCATTTAAAATATAGTCTCCTTCTTTGTAGTAATGATGAGTATAAATCGTCACCCCACTGGTCAGGGTTAATTCTCTCATTACCATTGGCACAAAGATGTGTGTAGTAAGCCAATGGGGATTTCGAGGCATGGTAATGAAAGGTTTACGGGCTTAGTTAGAGGCAGGCAACCTGTACCAATATGATATAGGCCTACTTTAATTTTGTTTTTCATTTTCCTGAATTTACGATTTTTAAAACAAAATATCATGTTGCTCACGAAAAGAAATCTCAATGTATTTGATTCATTTCATTTTGAATTAATTCACGTTCCCAATCTGTTTCAGGTGAAACAATATTGTACAATCCCAAACAGACTTTGAAGTAGAAAAAAGATACGTTTATTGTAATGTTTATTTTATTTGCAGCAATGCATACAATCGTATCAGTAGGATACACATGTAGACAAACATTTCGACGCCGGCAATACACCTAAAACAAAAGGCTAGTGACAGATATTACTTGATATGTCCACATTCAAAATACCATATCCGTTGCATTGATAACGACATACAGTACGTGATTCCAGTATTGAATTCATCGCAGTTGTGATCGGTAACTTTGGCTACGTTATTTCTTGAGGTTTTGTAGGTACAATATGATCTGATCCTAATGGCACCGAGTAAACCATGAATTTTAAAGAAGTAACATGGAGGGGGGCATTATTTATTTCAAGAAGTTAACGTAAAGTTGTGAAAATTAAGTTCCCAGGATTACAAGCATATCGAAACTACATGAAATGTGAACCATTGTTTACATTTGGTACCAGAGACACACACGTCTATCAATAAACACGCACGACATTTCCGTCTTAAGTTTCTAAACATGGGATGCATGTATCTCGGATTAAAAAACAGTCATAACATTCTATGATTTATTCCTTGCTTCTCACATTCCAGTAGGTGTTGTCACGCCTCCCGGATCAGGAAAAATACCCGTAGTTTATGAGATTAGATTTAGGCCCTGGAATCCATATTCATACTTCCAGAAGTAAATCCGCATGGGAAAGTTTTCGTAGTTGTCATGGTTGTGAGCGTTAATGTTCGATGGGATAGAAGTACTTGCAGTTTGCTTTCACCATGTTCACATTGAAAGTATCCCCGCGACTTTGGAGAAATATCTATACTTTTGAGAACTAACCTGCTACATGACTAGTTTATTGTTACTTGTACGAGGTGTTAACACTTTTGAAAAATGATCAAAAATAAATTACAACTCAAATCAAGCAAATCAAAGGATATCAAAACACCACAATGACCACAATGACCTGCCAATCCACTAGCAACTGCCATCACAGTGTCATTATCAATGCACGATGCTTGTGGAAGAAACAAAGTTGTGGGTTGCATGATATGTGTGATGAACGTTGACCATGTTTGTGTTCTGAATTAAAAGTGTGATACCCACAAATCTATACACACCGATCTATAGATCCAAATTTGGGTCAAAAGTAAAAATTTCATTAAATATTCACAGGATTATTACAAAAACAGTAATTGATGAACTGTCACAAAACCTGCTTCTTAAATTTAAAAAAAAAAATGGATGTTCCTTGACTTTATAATGTGTGAAATTAGGCTTGATTCGAGTTTTAACTTAGTTTTAATCATACTTCAAAATTGTCAAAAGTTTTTTTAACGCCTGAAACTTTCGTTCCACACGTGGAAAATGACAGGTGTTTTAGATCGGGGTAAAGAACCCGATGAGATAATATCAGGTACCTTTGTTCGGATCGGGTATGTGTGAAAGCGCGTAGTGTAAACGCGCCTAGAGTGAAAGCACCCAGTGTAAACAGGGCTGCCTGGGCATGTATGCCTGGAGCCCGGTTTGCATGTCTACCGCTCAGATTCTCCGACAGAATAAACTAATGATGGTTCATCTCGGTTTCTTACTACGGCCCACGGTACAACCATGGTATGGAAGCAGGAGACCGTCAAAAACACGGAATTACGTCGTGTAGCAATTGGAATTACCACACGACGCAATTATTTAGGTCGTGTGGCAATTCCAATTGCTACACGACGTAATTCCGTATTTTTGACGGTCTCCTGCTTCCATACCATGGACCCTGTAGGATCCATGGTACATGTACAACAAGCGTTTAGGCCGTACCCAGATCGCTGATCTTAAAGGGAGGGTAGCCCTTTTGCGAGTTAAAACAAAGTTGTGTAAAAACAACGGAAATGGAAGAAAATACTGTGTAAGAACTTTCCTCACATTATTAGAATGGGAACGGAATTATATGGATTGCTAGACTCTGAGGAGGTTCCACTAGCCCTGAAACTGGAAGCCGTACCCAATTCGCTAGCCTAAAGGACAGAGTGGTCCGTTTGCAAACCAAAACAAAGTTGTGTAAAAACGATGAAAAATGGAGAAAAATAATTAGAAATTCCCTCATATTATTAAAACTGGAACGGAATTAAAACAATCGCTATATTTCGAGGAGGCTCATATAGCCGAGAAACCGGAGACCGGCGTCCGCATCGGCAGTGCCTGTTATGACGCGAGCGATGCCCGTGGACCGACGCGTCGGGCACTGACATGGTAAACATGGTATACGAATTGAGACTATGGTCGCTAATAAACGGGGTGTTTCAAATGTAAACAAGAAAGTTTTTTGCTACTTCTGAATAGGATCGCAACACTTGGAGTGTGAGATGTTATGTATGATATGGTTTGGGTATATTTCTGATCCACGTGTAGTTTCCTTGTATCATCCACACTCCGTTGAATTTAGTCTGGAAACACCAACATTTTTAGCTGGGCGAAGCATGGTTAAATAATATCGTGAGTTTTTTTTTTTTGCATTACTTTCACCTCTATTATACATGTTTTCTATCGGGCAACAGTGCTTCTGCATGACAAGCAGATGGAAGCCAATTCGTAAGTTAGACCGGCATGGGAAAAAGCATACCCGTTGTTGGCGACGTTCGTCTCCCATCAACATGATAAAAAAGGAATGAGTGTTATTGTTCAAAACCTTGTTTTATTGGGTTAAGTCCAAGAAAGTTAGCAACCGAGAAATAACAGAACAAATCAAATGCACTCGCGCATGAATAAAGCTCCTCTAAAACAATCGTGGCAACTACGTACTTCTAAAAATAACGGGACAGCCATGAAAATGTCGTCTACCATAAGCCTTAGCTCATAAAAACACTTATTGCTCACACATAAGTTTTCAAATAGACACTTAAAAACGCAACGAGCCGAATAATGCATGTTTGTTAAATTGCGCATCACCGTAGCAAGGAATGCCATTTTACCCTGTATCAAAAGCATGGAACATGACGAATCCGTAAATACAAAAACTTGGTTATTGTTCTGTATTGCCTCCTGAAACCATTTCATTGTTCACTTCTCAATAGAGCTTAAGTGTTTGTCTCGTTGGATCTTCCCGCACTTTTATGTCTTTAATCTGTTTTGGTGAAACGCAGTTACTTGTGTCTGATGTCGTGCTGGTCCTTGTCTCATTTCAGTCTCCTTTCGTCACACAAACAAAAGCAAACTAGATTGTTTTTTTATACTTGTAAACAATCAATTTAATACATGTTTTACGCTTGGAAGAGTGCGGTCACCGACACCTCAACAACAAATCATTCTCGACAAAATTAATTACACCTCGAAGGCATATAAAGCGCCAACTGGCGTCTAACACAAACTGGTATGAACTTGGACGTACGCAAGCTTGCATGCCGATATGAATTACTAAGATTCTACTCGTAATCGTCAAATTACAAATTCTGAAGAACATTGCTCTCATAACAGGTGTAAATCTTGCATATTCATGAAACGTCACAATATTTGCAATCTTGGTCGTATATCAATAACACTGACCGAACACGCATGTGGATTAGAAATGTGACACGACAACCAGGATTTTGAGAACTTCAACTTGATAACTTGATAACGATTTTGCTTACATAAACAAGCAAAGTCATGGACCTTGATATAGGCGAAAACAGAGCTAAACCTATTGAGGAAAATTCTCTGAAATTCCTATCTGACCCCGTTAAGCCGATCGAGCAGACCAAAATACACTGTATTAGCTCTAAGGTCAACTTATATTTTCTACTCACCCTATCCATCAATTGTACAGAAAATAATTGTTTGAACCACTGAGAATATGGATTTATAAATCTCCGTATTTATCGAAAGCTTGTGGGGAAAAAAATGTGTTACTGGTCTGTATGGTGTGGTGACCGCGAATGAAAGCTAAACCGAAACCTCCCCTCTTCCTAACGTAGCAACAAAAACGTGTTGCGTAACCATATGCAAATGAACATTCCCCTTCAAATGAGATAACAATTCTCTTTCTATACAATGCTAAGAGAATTTTACATTCCCGCGTGAATTGAGCTGAGTACAGTTCCAATTTAAGTGGTTATTGTCACTTATCCCATGGTACACGCTCATCTTATGAAACATATTCACAAACCAATTCTGTCAAAAGCCAACAAACCAACAAAACAACAACATGTAGAAATGGAGGGGGAGGGGGGTCGTTGACTTTGTGTTTGTAAGGAATCCTTGCATAAAATATTGGTAAGGAAGAAAATATGCATGTGTCATCGTTCATCAGAGTTTCCAACGGATGATTACTGTCATTCCTGGAAGGTGGGGTGGGGCGGCTCGTAATGCCCCCCCCCCCCCCCCCCCCCTCAATAGGACAAGACTAGAGTCTGAGTTGTAAGTGATGTCTCAATCGGAGACATGCACTACCAAACACTATACATGTAGTAGCTTGTCCTTGCCGTTTCAGACGCATTGTTTCAGCCTGACTGACTGAATGACTGACTGGGATAGCACCTGCAAACTAACATCCGACTATCATGAACACATGCACACGCAGAGATGAAAGACAAGTAACGTGGTAATTTAACCATGTTAACAGTTTACTCGACACACGTCATTATTGAGAGATATCTCGACCCATAAGTGACTGCTAACTTTATAGGAAACGCGATGCGATGTGATGGTGTTTTTTTTTTTTTTAGGTTGGGGGGGGGGGGGCACCCTCCCTTCTAATTCCCTTTTAACCAGATTTATGAAGAAAAAAAAAACACGTTCCAGTTGATTGACGCAATTTATGCATTCATTTTCGTATGGGCTGTCGCTGTGACGATACAATCATGATGGAAGCTATTTTCATGTTGTAGTCGATGTAGAAAGTGGGGAGGTGGAGAGAGAGGGGGGGACAGAGTGAGGTATTGCTGGAAGGAGTGGGTGAGAGAAAGAGAGAGAGAGAGAGAGAGAGAGAGAGAGAGAGAGAGAGAGAGAGAGAGAGAGCACTCGAAACTGAATAGGAAGAAAATAACTGGAAGGAGGGGAGGAGATGGGAAAATGAAAAAGAAGGCGAAGAAGATAAAGAACAAAAAAGAATCAGAAGACGGAGAAGAAACAGTAGAAGAAGTCGAAAAAGAGGTGAAGGATGACAAAGCGAAAAAATTATTTTCCCACGATCATGATGACGAGAGCATAATGTCATCCAGTCATGTCTCATTCTAACCTTGCGAACATCATTTGAAAAAAAAGTCAAATCAGATGCTTGGAAGAGCCAGGAAGTCAGTTGAGAGATAACAGGTGCAAGGATATCCAACGCGAATGTTTCCCACTCTTAAAGGTAACAAAAGTTTGTAACATTCACCGCACAACATTATAACTTGGTCTCCAAAGTAGATAAATAAATTTAGGCCTAAGGTCAACATGAACTATGAAAGATTTTATTCGTAGCAACATTACTCATACATAGTAACACTGAATGTTGCGACAACCACTATAAAAGGCTCTGATCATACATAAACTAATTAATATGCATTTACCTACTCGTGAATATTCAGCAATCAGCCAGCTGAGTTAGGGTTGGGGTGAGAGTTATTCATTAGTAGAAAGTGACGTCATGAATGCAGGATGGGGCCTATAAAGTGCTTACTGAAGCTTTGCTAGCAGAATGGATTAGCCGAAATTTAGCCTAACATTGATTTGTATGTCCTATAAACCTGCTGCGATATGTCTATACAGCAGCGGCCCCCTTGGCCATGCTGGCGTTTGTAACCATGGTAACGGAGGATACGCAGATCTGGGGCAAACTCTATCCGCCTATAATTGGGTATCATGGTGGGACTCCAGGGAGTGTTCGGATTCTACAGACGTGATAGACAACGAGAAGAGCTGTGCGCGCCAGATCCACCCAGCTGGACTCCCTAATGCCACAGATCACTGGAGCTCAACGAATCATGATTCAATAAATTGATTTGATTTGCTGGAAAAACATGCGCTGTTAGAGGTGAATCAGTAGGGGGCGACATTTCCTTGAGGAAAGTAGTTTGATCAGACGCAATAGAATAGCATGGTTTAGGAGAGCTGAAGAGGAAGGGGAAGGGGGTGTGAGTAGGGCAGGATGACGAGAGGAATAGGGAGATGGTTGTCAAATATAGTATACACCTTTGCATTATAAAATCATGGACTTCATATCAACCACAAATACCTCATAATACGTGCACGTCCATTTGTGAAATTTGGCATTTTAATGTGAAGTACGATTCAAAACAATGTTGCTCACCCGTTTCTTTCTTCAAATGCAAATGGAAGATTCTCCGATTTAACTACAATAACACAATTTCTTTATCACAGTACAGTACAAATGGTGCGGCGGGTATTATGGTAAGGCAGAAGATTTTTGTCCAGTACATGCAGATTACGAGTGACATTGTGATCGCTTTATGGGGCGTTGCCATGGTAGTGGAAATAAACATACACATATACAGTCATGACAGTTGAGGCCAGAAGTTTACATACACCCAGGAAATTCATCACATTGCTTTGTCATCAGAGCTGAAAAATATGTAGGTGCAATTTTCCTCCCCAAATGTTCATATTTTAGACAAATCAAAAATAAAAACTTGACAAAAACATATCATATTTGTGCAAGGTACTTCTCAACACAATCATTTCAGATTACACTTTTTTGTTCAGTAGTGACATATTACGATAGAAATTGTAATATAAATCAAAGGTTTTATATTAATCTATTTCTACGAAACGATGTTTCAAAATATAATAACAAACAATAGAACACATTTGGCACGAATATTGCTTTTTTTTCTTCAAAGAAAATTCCACCTGAAATGTAATTTAATCCTAACGGCATCCCATTCATGTGAAAGAGCTCCATACGCTCTTTCATTTAATATCAAATTCTTTATGGTAGTATTTATATTCCTGAAGATATAGTAAATTTTACTATGTTTGGTAAGTGAACAAATTTCTTTGGATTCCATGGGGGTATGTAAACTTTTGGCCTCAACTGTACATAGCTGTTTACCCTTTGTTTTTTTTTAAAGATGGTCCGTTGTTCTGTTGGCTTGGTATGTATTACTTGTTAAGAAAAGTGCACACAATTCACTGTAGGAGTACAAGACATGGTAGACTTATTGCAGGTCAATAAAACAACATTTTGTAAAATCCATGGAACATGGAAGAATAAAAGAACTGGAAAACTGACTTTAAGCCAAATTAAAGCAATCGGTAGTTTTCGAGATGGTTTTGGGCGGGTCGTCCGAAACGTAGAGTCGAGAGAGCGGAGACCGGAGACTAGAGACCGCTCCACGTAACATGCGTTCAATGGGAGTAATTCCCGCATCTGGACAATGCGATTATGAACGTAAACTTTGCTCGCTGCGGTTGAAATGTAAGCAAGGATAGTTTTTCAATTTTCTTGAAAATGTTCGTGAAGCTATGGCTGGACGTTTATAATGCTCGTTACTGTTCGGGTATAAATCTGGGACACCTTGTCTTGAATAACTTGTAACTGCGCCGTCCGGAGATGAGGTTGCTTGGTGCATCGAGCTACTGGACTAATGTGGTAGGGCCTCTACGGAGTGGAGGTTGCGCCATTTAATCATGATTGAATCAAGAATTCAATTTCATGCTGGATCACGTTCCCTTGGGGCGCCAGTATGCGATGTGGATGTGATAAGGCACGGATCACGATGTGAACTCCGGGAGAAAGTTCATGAGTTCGCGCATGGATCATGGCTCAGGACGACGTCAGATTTATGGTAGCTTTCATGGTGCTAGATCGATGATAGGCTTATGGTTATGGTCAAATATTTACGCGTGATGCTTTTATGTCATGTATACATGGTATGTGGTTGTCCCATGGAAACTTTGGTGTGGCAACATCCTCACGCACTTGGTTGTTTCGATGCTTGCCATATTTCTTGGACAGTGTGTATACCTATAGAAAAGGGATATTTGGCGACGCTGAGGAGTGATACACCCCCCCCCCCCACCATCCCCTCCCCCCCCCCACACACACACACATTCCCACGCGTCCTTACTTTGCTTTTGTTGTTGGTTGTTTTTTTTTTTTTGCCCTGATACCTGCCTTATTATCCTTTAACATGTTTAACACTTGTAGTGTCTTTGATGCATGTAATTGCATACGCACTACGCATAATTCACGGCGAAACAATACCCTGCACTGCAAGAATTTTAAGGGAATTACGTAAGATGATGAACTCAGTGGGCTATCGGAATAAGAATGAGTAATGATACCATTATTACGGCTCGCCGCTGTGCCTTTCCTTTATTTTATTTTCAAGAAACCGTTAGGTCGCCTGTAGCTTTGGGGTATTAAGACGGACTGACAAGTATTTTGCTTTCTTCTGTTTGAAGCATATAAGCACCCTTTAAAACTTACTGAGGCCCATCGACATTTTAATAGCGAACGATCGATGTCTAGGAATAGGGAGAATACGATTATCCCTCCTTTTCTTAGGTTTCAGATGTAGCCCCAATATGTCATTATGACAAAAAACTGTTCCAGTTGTCGCACCATGCATCTTTCAATGTAACCCAGCTTCCAGGCTGATGAAATATATATATAATCAAACTCTAAAATAATAATTGTAACCAGGTCTTGCTGAGGTAGACTAGAGGAGGATCATTAGCATTTGTTAAGAATACTTCATGCTAATGAACCTGCAATAATTAGATTCGTATTAGTACTTAATCTCCCAATGTATCGCTATAGTTTTGATTGCCAAATTTAATAGTCAAAAGCCTGAGAGCAAGGCTAGTTCTGACCAAGAATTGACCCACACCTTAATTTCTACACAGTGGCCAGAAAAGTCTTTCAATAACATATTTCAGAATTGTTATAGGTTGTGCTCCATCAAGTCGTTGTCATGTTTACAGGTCGTTTACAAATTATACCGGCGGATCTGAAACTTCGAGCACAAGGGTCGTCCATCCGTCATCGTAAAGTATCATTACAGTTCCAGTTTACGACAAATATATTGTCTACCTTAGTACAATAAGAGCTGATATGGATTGCGATAACATAAACGTATCTTCAGGGTAAAATAAGAAAATTGAAGCCAGAGAAAAAGGCAAGAGGGAGAGAAAACACTGACCCAAAGACGGCGCGGTCTCCCGCAAAGTTCAAGTAGCGCAGACTCTTTTACTGGTGTATGCAAGCCAACGGTCTTTTCATGAACATGAGAACTCGACAAGGATACCTCGGGAGTGGATTTCGCGTATTAAGTCGACCCAAGAGCTGGACTTAGCGATGATCTGCATAAAGGTATCCATTTCTTTACTTTTCCTCGCCCTATCCCTGTTTCGTGATGTGCTTGTGCCATCCAAGTTTGCCGGATCATGAAATATTTACTGTACGATCATTGATAGGAAAAGGAGGTGCGTGGGAAATGGTGACTCTAATGATGGTAATGCAAGGATTGTAACGAGATGTCCACATGGTTACAAAGTGGTTCCTCTCGCTTTTTCTTCTTTTTCTTCTGTTCTCCTTCTTCTTCTTTTTCTGTCTTCTTCGTTGTCTTCGTCTTCTTCGTCTCCCTCTTTTTTCTTTTCATTGCATCCTTCTTCTTCTTTTATATACTTTTGTCTTTCTTCTCTTTCTTCTCCCTCCTCGTCCTCCTTCTTCTCCTTCCTCGTTCCGTTCTTCTTTTCTCCTCCCTCCTCGTCCTCGCAGCTTGCCTAGTATCTCTAGTTGGTTACTTGTATATAATAATTGTTACGCCAGTTGCTTACAAATTAGCTTTTACATGTACAAATATACTTATCGAGCTGAGTAAACACTGATGATGGGCTGCATTGTATCCCTCTCAGTATACCAAACCCTTAAAGATTGTCCGTCCCTTTTACAAGCTTAAAATTTGAAATCGTCTACCACGATCGTAAATTGAAGTGTTATTCAAGACCATTTCTAAACATATAGCATGTTGAAGCTTTCTGTATATGTAAAAATTTCAGCCATTAAATTTCAAACCGATTTTTTTCGTACTACGAAAAAAGTATTAGTCTTTGTTACAGTATCTATGTGGTTATTATGCATGTGTGAAATCCTAATTTAAATGAGTAATTACCAAACTTTGGAGATGATTCCTTCTATAGAATAATTGTTTTCATAATGAGTTTTATGATTTAATACACAGATTAGTCAATAAAGCAGATATTTCAACACGAACTGCTAAGATCCTGGGGTAAAGACTATTAATCAGACGTTGTTTACGTGCATTATTTGAATTTTACACTGCGTATCAGTTTCGAATTATGAATATACAGCTTACTAACACTTCTCTGTATGTTTTGCCAATGTTTCGATGGTTTTGTGGTGATCTGAAAAAGGGACGGGCTGTCTTTAGAACTACATTGCTTTTCTATACACCCACACCAATTATGCAAATGTCAATAGTAATCAGGAGGTTAAAGGGAAGAAGTCGCTTCAGCATAATTTTTTATGTAATGACAATTCTTGATAGCATCGATTTGGGGCAAAAAAACTATGGTGCTGAAAACGTGCCAGTATTGATGTCGATGATGTGGCACCTCCAATGGTCATTTTGTTGAGCTTGTTTGCGTATGTGGGGGGCTGTGTGCATTTGTAAGTAGGAAGGGGACATCCCGTCCCCCGGAAACAATGCATAATGGGCGGGGGGCACTTAAGATATAAGCCCCCTTTTCTTCTCCTAAACACCTGCACGCTCCACGTGCTCGAAGTAATGGTCGGGAGAGAATGCCCTCATCTTTTGTGTTTGCGTCTAGTAATCAGTACTATTAGCTGATGAGCAAACTAGGGATAGTTGCGTGGTGGGCATTTTGACGGGCAAGTATGACCAGGCTGCTTTACTTGTTGTGGTACTACACTGTGATGTCGTCGAACCAAGGATGCATAATGCGAGCATCTTTGGTCGAACGGGTAAATGATCCATATCTGATTAATATACGCGTATGTAAAAACTTAGATTTACACACACAAACACCCCCCCCCCCCGCACACACACATACACACACGCACACCCTAAAGCGATACATGTGTATCCCAAACGTATCCTCCTCGATAATTTGACACTGACTAATCTGTTGAGTGGAGGAAAACATCCTCATTATTGTAAATAGTTGGCAGATAACGGGAATATCCTGATTGTCGTTAAAGTTGTTTTGAACCAAAGTGGATGCGCCCACGTTCTCGAGCTCATTTTGAATTTCCACTCTTGGTGGTAGAGCCCAGTGAAAGCTAATGGTAGACACCCAAGCATGTTCCCTGTATAGGGAGTACAGGGATTCTGGGGAGCTAAAGATTATCACTAATGTGATTGTGATTGGCAGCTGCTCATAAAAATGCGATGGATACGCGGTTGCGTCATGTTCATTAGGACATTTGAATATTCCCCGCCACAATAGTGACGTTAGCTCGGGTCTGATCCGGACCTGATGCAGACCTGATCCTCCTCTCAGCTAGGACTAACTTTAGCTCGGGCTTAATATTGTTCGACCTTTTGTAGTGAGAGTTACCCAGGATCAGGTCTGGACCTGATCCGGGGTAACTCTCACTATAAAAGGGGCATAAAACTCTCTAATGATCAATAAGCATACATGTATCTTGTCTAGGGAGTGCGTGTGGGTGGGTGGGTGGGTGGGGTGGGGGATGTCCAGTGGATATAGAGAGAATGGTTTTATTCAATTCAGGGCATCCAAACCTTCTTGAGGAGTGGTGCTAATAGTATGAGATACATGCAGTTTACGTGCACGACAGGGATTGAAAATATGAAATGCTCCTGCCACGAATGGGGGCACAATCCCGTGCTCCCCCACCCCTCCCCCCCCCCCCCCCCCGCCCTTGCACAAAAAAGGCGATTCACTCCCTCGCAGTGGCATATTTCCAGAGACAGTTTACCTGTCTACGGCACTGGTATACAAGGTTAACGATAGGCCACTAGGCTTAAAATCAACCAATTAGCATGATTGGGGAAGTACAGGTACTTGAGATAAGAAAAACAGGTTAAGAGGAAGGTAAATATCTTAAACGGATGGCAATTACGATAAATCAGAACGCATTTTAGACGCACTCGTATGTCAACCAGAAACAAAGAATAATATATTATACCCATGAATTAAAACAAATATTGAGTTATACGACTGAAACTATCAATGTTTCAGAGTTTGTTTGTTAGGACGGGGGGTTGGATTGACGAAATTCTGAGTTGAGGGTCAAAGATCATCGTGTATGTTTGGCGTAGTCTATATTCACCATGATTCGTCTATAATCTTCATGATATGAAATAGGAAATGTATATCGAAATCACTGCGGTGTGCCTTATACTGACTCTTACGCAGTTGGCAATGTCTTGGAGCGTGATTGGACACTGTGCTATTTTCTTTTATGGGAATTTGTACCTTGCTTTGCTGAATATTTCTCTTTCACTCTTTTTGATCGTCCCAAAGCTGTGTTAACATGTTTATTCGATATCTTGGTTTCAACACATCAACAATAATCGTCTTCTTGGCAAAGAAATTTCTTGAAATAATCCCAGAAGAAAATATGTTTTTAAGGTTATTGGGCAGCGGAAAATCGGGATTTATTTCGATAGGTAACCACACAGGTGTTATTTATCTCCTTTATCCATAGAAACGGTTTGAGTACAATAGAATCGAATGCTCTTCATCAATCAAACGAACTACATCAAACTTTCTCGGGGTTGCATTAATTGAATGATACAATACGAAGCGACACTAACTCATAATATTAATACGTCTGCCCTAGATAGTCCATCAGTGCATGACTAGTGGAGTGTGCTGTTTAAGATTTCAAGCACTTAAACTGTCATTAGATTTCGCATTTTTTGGCTCTTATTGTGTGAAAGATGTCCTGTCTGGACTGTGACCTCGTATCTGCGAGGCTGATCATATCATTTGTCACCCAGATTTGATTAAGCTGTGCCAATTCGCTCCTTTGTCAACCAGGTTGTACTGATGTGGTGGCCTCGGGGTAGCTATTACTGATACTCTTATAGGACTGGTGTCTGCTGAGCATGCTGAGTGAGCATTGAACAGAAAATCGCCACAGTTTTCCATCGAAATAATTGATTATCTCCTACAGACGTTGACATATAGCACAGCTAATCAATTTCTCTTCTTTGTAAATTGAATCGGTATACGATGTAAGGGCAATACCGTAGGGGAATAGTAACACGAAATAGGTTAACGCGGTGCCTAAAATTACTGTCTAATTCAAAATAATGATCTCGTTTAAAAAAAGGGACCGATACTGTATAGTTTTTTCTTCTCCTTCTTCCTCTTTCTCTCTTTCTTCCTCTTCTACCCCTACATCTTCTTCTTCTTCTTCTTCTTCTTCTTCTTCTTCTTCTTCTTCTTCTTCTTCTTCTTCTTCTTCTTCTTCTTCTTCTTCTTCTCCTTTTCATAATAGTTCCATGCAATTCTACTTTTACCTTCTTCTCGATGTTCTCTACTTCTCCCTGCTCGTTCCTTCCTGATCCTTCCTACATTTTTGATATGTATTACGTTGTGAATGGGGGGCAAATCAAAGCCATCATTACTAGCAAACCATAGTTGTTCTTACTGTATTTTGCAACAGAAAGTGAACAATTCATATAATTGTAACCTTTTGTTATAGCATCTTATAAAGGATTTTATCAACTTGGTAATGCAAGTAGTATTATTGGCAAACCACATTTATGTTTATTTTGGAGCCGAAAGTGACTAATCCATATCATTGTAACCTTTGTTTTACCCCAAAGGAGTTTAGCAACTTGGGAATGCAATTGCATGTAGTATACGCCCTGTTGTACAAACTAACAGCCATCAATCCTTTCATTTTTCCTTGGCCGGGACACTGTTAGCCATCAGAACGACATTTGTATGACTTGGGAGTGAGAGGATTAATGCTAGACTCTTGGAATTCAGGGTACTGAAAAGTTTGATGCCCACATGATACCAGGGACTCGTAACAAAAGAAGGGCTCCTCGCATCTCAAGAAGCTGGCATGTCGAAGATGCAATCCGAGACGGAGTGGTTCCACATATCTTGGTATTTTCGGTAGCATTCTCCTTTTCCTCTGGAGGTCTCGTTCACGACCTTGCAGGGTGGAGTTACAAGCTTCTTCTCGGAGCGACGTTGAAAGATCCTGGGGAGGGCTGTAACGAGCAGGCTGACGTATCACTGGACTCGGACGGTTCGCACATTTATGGAGTGGACGTCTTTGAACTTGTATTCAAATAAAAGCTGTTCATACCTCCACTTGTTTTTACCAGGGTTGACAACAGAGAGTATCCCTGCACGCTCTGAATGTGTTTCCAAACGTTCACTTTTGGATGTAAAATGTGTCTTGCTCCCAAACTAATACACTGTACACACAAATTCCATCGACATGATAGAGCGGAAATTTATCGGGCATGCAAAGGATAAATTGTATTTTAGGCTCCAAAATGTGTGGTGAAAAGGGCGAAAGGAGTACGCGCAGGTGAGAGGACCTGACATAGCGACAGAGGAGACACCATAATGTGACAATTTTCACAATCATACAAGGACCACTCGAGTTCATTAACCATTTATGTTCCACACAAATGTGGCTCTATGGGATTTGTGTGTATTATTTGAAAAAGAACATACCTGTGGCCGGCAAGCAGTTAAATGTGAGGTGTGATGGTGGTAAAGCCGGACCGGACCCATACTCATGATCATCATGACAGCATCGGTCTTCCGCCATCACAATGTCCCAATGTATATATACATGTATGCCTTACTAAGTATTTTCGTACCGGTATTATGATTATGACCAACGAGTTCTATTGGAAGAACTCACTTGAATGACTGAATCTCAAGGGAGTTAATCTTTCCCCTCATATCCTGTCATTTCACTTGAAATTGCTGCACGTTTATTGCGATTTTCAGTAGCTACCCTCGGGGATGGCATGTTTTTTTTTTCCTGTAAGGAGCGATTGTAATCCGCCTTGACGACCTCTCAAGCGATATATGATATTCAGCGTTCTATTTGTTGGAGCATAAAATTCCCTGCGGGGATTTTGACTTGCGGACCTGGCGGGCTCAAAAGTCGAGGAACAGGGCAGGCCTGGGGTGGGAGAGGGCGGGGTTGCGGGTGGAGGGAGCGTGGTCTATATAGCCCCATGATGGGGTCATGAACACGCTTGGCGGAGAAAGGGGGGGGGGGGGGGTCAGAGATTTCAAGGGCACGTGTAGGCATCACTTATTGCTTAACTCATTATGCGCAATAATTGATGAATGGTTGCACCAGAAATACACCCAAATCCAATAGAGTAGCAGTTTACCTGGCACACACAGGGTTAAGGCTCAGAGGGGCGGTTAGTGGTTTAACTAGGGATTAACCAAGGTATAACTAAGGTTCGACCAAGGTTTAACCCAGCTGAATACACTGTATGATAGCGAACATCCATGCTCGCTGCCCCTCACCCCACCTACAACCCCTATCATTTTGAGGTGTATTTTATACGGGACTCTTACGTGAAATTGTTCGTACAATTAGTTCTATTTCACAGACTGGATGGAACAGGAATTTGAGGACGACACAGTTTTCTGTACATATTGCAAATACATGCATACCTATAAAGCGAGTGCGTGCGCGCGTGTATGTGTGTGTGTATGCGTATGTGTGTATGTGTATGTGTGTGTGTAGATGGCGGAATGATAGGGAAACGTAAAACACATAGCGACATGCTCTTTTACAGAACCGAAGTAAGAGAGGAATACTCGAAGAAGAATGTACAACATCAGCAAATAAACTGTATCAAAAGACCCATGAGAGCGACATAATACCCTTGGCCCAGCAAAGGAAAAACAAAAACAAAAGCTAATTAACATGCAGTGCCTCAAAGTTGCGTAATGCTAAGGAAACATGAGAGAAGAGCGAGGAAAATGTAAATGAGCAGTTCATGGGCGTTAAAGGCTTCGCACAGGCAACAGGAAACGCTTTTACTTCCTTCGTCGCGGGTTTGTGTAATTACGATTTCCCGCTCATTTCATCCAACTCGATTACCAGCGAGGTCCGCCCAGCGCCACTTCAGTCGAGGATGTGCCAGACGAGCAATGCGCTTTAAAGTGACTGCTTATTCCTGCTCTGTTTTCTCTCTCCCACACAGATCAACAAGAAGTGACTGGATTGAGTGACTTTGCCCCGTGAGAGGAGAGGAGGCACAGCTTGTTGTGAGCGACTATACAAGAAAGAACAACAGTCGGCGGGGATTTTTATACCAACGGTGTTTGATCAGAGTCGAAAGAGAACAAACGAGGAATACCAGCGCGAAAAGAAAAGCCAAAGCCTGCTTGTTTATTGTGCGAAGCTCGAGCGAAGGAACTGCATTTGGAACAGTAAGCAGCTCCGCTCAGCTCCAGTCCTGCCAGCTCGACATGCTCGAGGTAGGGGTGAAAGGCGTGTGGCGATGATAGACGACGGGGGAGACCAGGCGGCCTAACAGACAAGCAGACCCTACGACCTGCTGAAAACATTACACTCGTTTTTACCAGTACCAGTCGGGGAATTTCACTGAATTCTGTGGACAGGGAAGCGGACTGCGAAGCGAAGCATTAGCTTCAGCACGCATCCAGCCACATGGCCGTTTGTTGGAGTACTTAATTACTATCACATCAACACTTCATCACCGGACGCGAGCAAGCTGCCACTACCATCGCCCAGTTCAATCTACATCTGACAGAAAGTGACAGAACGAAGTTGGATTATACTCGGTATTATCATGATAAAAGTGTAACTGCGGTATTTGTTTTCTTCAATTTTGCACGTATTTACGTATTTGATTGTCAGAGCGAGTAATTCTTAACCAATTTTACATGTTCTACAGTATCATGTACATGTATGTGTCGGGTGAATAAGACGTACAAACTCCGATGTTTGCCTCAGGGATTTACCGCATGAATGGGACGCCACAACTTCAGTTTGATTTCGGTCTTTTGTAGAGTTTGTCGTGTCGTTAATCGGCAGACCCTGGTGTCGGGTACTAGGTATTTTTCATGACGAATCTGTTGTTACACCTTTCGGCATTCGAAGACTTTTTAATAACCAAATATTATCTGGCTCATTGTGAGTGTGTGAAGCTACCTTCGGTTTAGTCGAGCTAAAAGACAGGAAATATCGCTCCGTGAGCCATGTGGCCGTATGGGTGTGAAGACTCACAAGGCAAATAAATATCAACACACATTTGAAAGCGGTTCATTGAAATGAGAGGTGAGCATGCATAGAATCTGAAGGATTGCCTCGCTTTGAAGAGGAAACCTGTGGTGTACAATAAATACACTCCGCTACAAATTGGATGGTATCCCTTGATAGACGTATCAGTGTCTATGAATGATACACATTCCAGTGTTTAACGCATCGGAAACTTTTCAAGATTGCTTTTTAAATGGATTCGTCATTGTTGTCGTGTGACGATAGAACGTTGTGAAGCCTTATAGCGGAGCCGCGTGACCGGTAATCTTGCGCGATGTATTTCGTCGGGGTGAACTGGCGCGTGAATAAAGTCCGTATCGCCTGCAAGACCGGGTTTTTTGCAACCGTCTTCTTCTGCCTCATCGAACTCCTCCTCCTCCCGGGATCGCCCTACGAAGATGGGAGCGATGTCGCCGTCCAGGGGGTCCTGAAGAAGAAACTCGATGTCGTCGACTACGGATTTGATTCCTCATCAAAGGTCGAAAATAATGGCAAGAGGAGACTGTCGTCGGATCGCTGGTATTTTGCGGGTGGTGTTCAGAAGAGCCCGCCAAAATTAGATTATGAGTCAAGAAATGTCATAGGAGCTCAATTGGATACACATTCGAGGAGACTAGAGCAAAACGTTCACGATTTTGGGGCTAGTTTTGATATTCCTGGAGCATTGACCAATGGTTGGGAGTATAACGAAGATGGTGGTGATTACGGCGTGTCAGGCGGGAGAGGAGGAGCGGAGGAACCCAAAGGGAACATCCTCTCCGTAGAAGGAGGAGGGAGGAAACGTCACAACCACAACCACGTTGCTATGGGGACCGGAGGCGCACATCGTGATGTCGACACGGGTGAGTTAGAGCTACCCGCATTCTTTATCATGATGATACGTTTAAAGAGCAGTAATGAAATATCGAAATGAGAACACGAATGTGACTCACTAAACAAATGGGATGTGATAATAATTGAAGTGCGCTTCGACTCTGTAAAGTCGCCTTTTTGTGCTGGTAATACACATAAACCCCATAGGGCAGCACTTTGTATGGGAACAAATGATTGCAAGGATCTTGTTTGTGCTAACAACGATAAACGATATTTTTTAAATTCTTATAGAAAATTCTCACAGAAAATCAACACTTTCTTCTCTGTTTACCCTCACCCGATTCCCTCTCGTAAACAGGTTAATTGATACCACTTGTTAAATACAATCATAAATGCTAAAGGATCGCATTGTCACGTGTTTTTGATAAGACGATTTAAACTGCAGTTCGCTGACCTCTGGCTCGTCATAACTCGATATTTCAGGTAGGGCATGGACCCGAATGACAACGATAACCCTCTCCATCCTACATACACATACATGCAGCACACTTTTTGTTTTGGTGTTGGTTTTCCTATAGTCTTTATTCAGTTCCATTTAAATTACACACAAAGCCGCAATTTCATATGATATGACCCTAGGAAAACCCAAGATAAAAAAAAAACAATCATTTTGTTTTCATATTATACATACACTTTGGTTTTCCTCTGTGCTGTAGTTGTCTCACAGTACGAATATATTTAAGGTAAATACAAAAAACAAAACAATCTGCTTATTTTCCCTTCATAATATAATAGTCGCACAATGAAATTTATTGCCAATGACTAAAACATTTTTAGTTTCATTTACTTAATAAGAACAAATAAACATATTTCAACGAAATTGCAAATGAACGAAACACAGTTTATCAATACTATACGCAACACCCCCCCCCCCCCCTACACACATTTTTTTAGATCGTGATTTCATTCATACAAAATAACATGTCATTTTTGTTTCCAAAGGGGCACTTTTTCTAACAAAATACATTTCCAATACAATTCTATTATAGTACAATTCTAATAAACGTTCATACATACGCAATAATAAAAACAGCCGAAAAGTTAAACTTTACACATGATTATGCAATGAATGAAATCAAATTAAATCCCAAAACCCTTCCAAACACACACACTTTTTTTATTGTGATTTCTTTCATATAAAATAACATGTCATTTTTGTTTACAAAGGTGCACTTTTTCTAATAAAATACAATTCTAATACAATTCTATTACAAAACAAAATACAATTCTAATGCAAGTCTACTACAATGCAAAATACAATTCTAATAAACGTCATACATACGCAATTATAAAAACAGCCAAAAAGTTAACCTTTACACATGATTATGCAATGAATGAAATCAAATTAAACCCCATTAAATAAACCCACCAACAGGCTCTTCACCCCCAAGGACACACACACACACACACACACATTCACGCACACACAAAGGACACATACCCATTCACGCACCATTCATTGGCAACTTACTCACATTCCAAAAGGAGATTAAGTATATTTTAAAGCAAACTTTTTCTGTAGTACATCACAAAAGAAAGTGGAAATGGAATTCTAGCGGAAAATTTAGAGAGAATCAAACAGTTGAAAATAAAAAGAAGAAACAACAACAACAAAACGCTATAATACTCTTCAATCACAAACACACACAAACACACACACACACACACACACACACACACACACACACACACATATATATATATATATATATATATATATATATACATACTCTTCAGTACACACACAAACAAACACATACACACGTACACACGCGGGTTCACACTTTTTTCATACATATACACACACAGCCTCATAAATCTTAATCTCCCTTATTAAACTGAATTATGGTATCATAGGGAGGTAAAACTAGATACATGACGCTATTGTTATATCTTCATAGAACGCCCCCCCCCCCCCTTCCCCTCTCTCTCCATCTACCCTATTATACACCCTTTCCCACGTTCGTGGACGCCATTGCCCATCATAATATCTTGGGAGACCCCTCCACCCCTCCCCCTCCCCCACCATCTCATACACCCTTCTACATGTGAACGTTCGCAAACGTCAGGGAGGTCTTTATCTTTAGCACCAATCCAGTCTGCCGTCTCCTCCGTTGATGAGGTGGGAGTGTAATTGGCCTGCGTGACAGATGAAAATAAACTCCGATCGAGCTGTCCCCGAATAGTTGAGCTTCCTCGAATGTTTCACATTATCCAGACATCCCTCGCATTAACACACACGGAGATAGGCGGACAGTGCTTAAATACAGGGTGTCTCATTTGCAAAAGTCATGAAACTCGCAAGGAATCAGCAGTATACCCTAACGATCACGTGTTAAAAATGTCACAGTCATAGCTTCACGAAAATTATCAGAAAAACTTCCCTTGTTTTCGTTTGCACAAACCATAGTCTGTATAGTGCCAGTGGTACATCGATCCCCTCCTTTCACCCTCTCTCCTTCGTCCATTGTCTTCTTATCATGTCCCTCCTTCTCGATCCTCCCTTCATCATATCCCCCCCCCTCTCCTCCCTCCATCTTCCCCCTCTCTCCTCTTCATTATGTCCTTCCTTTCTCCATTTCCTGCCTCCATTTCCTGCCTCCATTTCCTGCCTCCATTTCCTGCCCCCTCTCTCCTCTCCTTCATGCCCTCCCTTCATCTCCCCTTCCCCTCCCTCCCTCTCTCTCCTACATTTCCTCTCTCCTTCTCCTGCCTCCCTCCCTCTCCTCACTAACCTTACTCCATCTCCTGCCTCCATCTCCCGCCTTTCTCCTCTCCTTCATTCCCTCCCTTCATCACCCCCTCCCCTCCCCCTCTCTCTCTCTCCTCCATTTCCTCTCTCCGTCTCCTGCCTCCCTATAATGCCTCCATCCCCTCCCTCTCTCTCCTCCATCCCTCTCCTCCTTATCCTTTCTCCATCTCCTGCTTCCCTCTCCTTCCTATCATTTCTCCATCTCCTTTCTAAATCTCCCGCCATTCTCCTCTCATTCATTCCCTCCCTTCATCACCCCCTCCCCTCCCTCTCTCAATCTCTCCTCCATTTCCTCTCTCCGTCTCCTGCCTCCCTCTGATGCCTCCATCCCCTATCTCCATCCCCTGCCTCCACCTTCTCCCTCTCTCCTCTTCTCCATGTCCTTCGTTCATCTCCCCTAACTCTCCCCCCCCCCCCCCCTCTTCTCCCACCACGATTTCCAAACCATCAAATTGAAGCTGACATATCCCAAACTATCTAGCGATGCCCTTACCCCACATCTCCCTTATCTCCAAGCTTGTCTTGTCTGACCTTTTGCTGCCCGTGTGTGTTTTTCTGGAATGATAAATGCATCTTCCAAGTCACCTGATGTAAAATTGTGATGTGAGCTCTTCAAGTCGGAACGTTACACAATGATTAGTCTTTTATCTGAGCTCATAACCTTCACGAGTACAAGCCAAAATCTTAATTACATGTTAACTGGCTTGGCCGATCGTAAGTCAATATATAAATACAACCAGTAGACTAGAGTGGTATCACCTGGTGATTCAGTGCCTGAGTAGTAAATTAGAATTGTACGATCTTTGAATAGCATTTACAATTACAAGCCAGTATGAGCTACAGTTAATGAGGTGTCAGTCAGACGATAGCGAGGCATTAAATCGATACCCGCCTTCTATAAATCGGGGTGTTAACTGTCTTTGTAACAATGGTTGGTTCGTTATCGTAGGAATGTTTGCTTCGTTATCTGAACAATTACGAACCATGTATGGCCTTTACGACGACTGGCCAAAGTGGTAATCGTGGATCAACAGTCAACAGACAGACAGGCAGGCAGACAGATCTAGTATGCATTGTGATTATGAAATTATCTCACCATTGATGTTCCCCGTACGATCTAAAAGATGGGATGTCCCTTTTGAAGGTAAAAACATCAAAAGATTTTAAAAGCACAGAGAGAAAAGAAGGTACTGTATCAGAACTTGCTCCCAATTATAGAACAGAAAAAAATACTTTGAGCGAAATTGCGGAGGGAAGGCAATTCCTCTTGGGCGCTTGTACTATTCCTTTCCTAATTTTCCAGAAATGTTCCCTTTCTCTACACGTTAAAATGATTATTTCCGGAGTTGTTCACCTTTTCTATTTATTCCAAAGAATACACTTTATAAGTCCATAAGTCACCTGATGGGTGGCACTTTGCGGTAGAATAAAAAGGTCAGTTAAAAACCTCAATCCGAGGGTGTGGAATAATATGCACTGTACCTCCCTAGCCCGGCGAAAAACTCTCAATGCATGCTAATACCCTCCCGGGGTTCACAATGTGTTGAGGAGCGTCGCGGTTTGCTCACAATCAAACAAGTATTTCACTTCATGTCTTCAAAGCGTGCATTGGTCTGTGAGCAATCGAGAGCTGAAAAATGATGAACGAATCCTTTCAGCTAACTTGATTGCGAACAATAATGTGGAGGGATTTGGCCGGGACTAAAGAAATTATCGAGTTTGATTGTGAGATTCTCTTTTGACGAAATGTTCTAAAGTTTTATTCGGAAGCACCGCTGTTGAAAGTGCTTCAACAGTTATTTAGCTGTGAGGGCCTACATGTCGTTTTGCATTACCTTCTGGAGCCTGAAATCCCCAAAACGTAGGCCTGACCTGAAAAATCATAGCAGCAGGGCCAGATGAATAGTGAAACAGACTTCAACGCATGAAACATGTTTGAATATTTTCAATATCTACATTTTCAATATGTTCACTCGAAGTGATGCCCTTTGGTTTAGATTTATATCTTACATACTGTGCAATATTGATGGAAAATCTCGACACGAATTGCAGAAGGGGGTATGTGTGCTCATTAATAAAAACGAAAGAAAACTATAACGAGGATCCAAATATTCATGTAGTTAAACATGATGATTTATTTGTCTGCATTAATCTCACTAACGACTGACGAACAAGTTTGGAAACACGACCGATCTGGCTATTCATACTCTTTGCACTGCCCTTCAAGGCAATGGACAGTAGTCATGGTAATGGTGATGCTTAAAGTGGAAGTTAAACCTGGAATTAAGTTCCTTTCAATAAAAACAGACACATGAAAGAAATATATTGGCAAGGTGTCATCAAAATATAAGGAAGCTATGATCTTTAAAGTTTTGATTTTGTGCGAGGTGCTCTCCCATGTTTTGAAAATGTAAATTTTCTCGAAAAGATATGAATCATTTTACTTGTGCATTTGAATCATCATTAGAAACTCGTTTTTACAGACGTACCTCACGAAAAGAAAAAAGAGCAATTTATGGAATCATACAACAAACAACGCACGGGAGAGCCCCTCGCACGTGACGTCACAAAACCATAATTTTCAAAAATAATAACTTTTTTACCCTTTGACGGATTTTCGTCAAACCTTCACTAACATGTTTCTTTCATATTTCTTCTTTGATTGAAACGAAGTTAACTTCAGGTTGAAATATCTGTGTGGTAATTATGAAAGGACCGTCCTGCCGTCATAGCTGAAAGCCGGATTTCAATTCATTTTGATGATTATAGCATTTGTAGATATTCCTTTCCGTCTTTCCGGTGTCTTGAAGACACGCAAGAATTTGGCCCATGGTTATGGCAAAACCGCATTCCGTTTATATCTTTATCAATATGCTTTACCCAGGGAAACAATAGTAGCCCCTTCAGTGGTGAGACACTGTTTTACCAGGGAACCCTGTTTTGTGCACTTTAACATTTTAACGTTTTACACAACATGGTTGACATAAATACAAATAAGTTGTCCAGTTTAGGGAGAAAATGACATCATCATGAAATTTACATTTGAGCAAAAATTCCACTGATGACAGGCTCCGTAGTTTTTACCATTACCTCTCTATTCCCTGAGAATTGGACTCTATCATTGACAAGGACTTGGTGTGATCTTTGTGCGAACTTGAATAAATACAAAAATAAAATCCCTGTCGCGACAGACTTGACTTGAGGCGGGTGTGTTGAGGTGTTTTTTGTTTGCACAACGTGCAGATTTATTTGAGCATTCAAGCTTTGCTTTGCAGAAGTAACAGAGTATTACAGAGTATAAACCGCTCCTTTCCCACAACTAAACATTGCACATGGAGGGAAATGCCTAGTGTAATCTGTAAAAAAAAAAAAAAAAAAAAATGACACACATTGCAATAAAAAAATGATTCAAAATATATATTTGAGTAGACACTCCGGCAGGATCCCAGCAAGCAATGCGTTTTAGAATAGCTTGGAAGGAAATTTCAACAGCCACGCGAGTTGAGAATGCGTGTACATTAAAGGGAAAGGTGACTCTGAAGTTGATGATATCACGTGCGAGATGCTCTCCCGTATGTACTAATTTGTTGAAAATGCCCATTTTTCCAAAAAGGATATACATAAGTTTACTAGTGCATTTGATAAAACAATTAGATACAGTTTTTTTTTTTGTTTTATAAAAGATACCTCTATGAAAAAAGAAGTATTCCTTCACCAAAAAGCAGAAAAATAGCAATTTATGGAATCATACAGCACACAACATATGGGAGAGCACCTCGCACGTGACGTCACAAAATCAAATTTGTGAAATATCATAATCATTCTATCCTTTGACAGATTTTCGTTAAATCCTTCACGTATATCTTTCTTTCGTGTTTCTGCTTTTATCAAAACAAACTTGAATTCAGGGTAGACTTTCCCTTGAATAGTTGGGTTTTTGTTGACTTTGCATTGAAGACAACCCAAACGTTGTTCCGTGCAGAGGGCGCGGGCCTTGCTTTTTGGAGAGCCTTGGTAGGCGGCAGAGAAACGTCGCTGCTGAAAGGATGCTGACACCATTTAGGCGATAAAGTGGATATGGTATGGTTCCAATTTGCTCGAGTTACACCTCATTTAGGGTTGATGGGCGTTAGAAGGGCAGCCTGTATTGGTGCGTCCCAGCGGTACTTCATGACCCTTTAAAGGGCATATACTGTACTGGGAAGACAAAAAGCCTTCAAATGGTGATCATGAGCAATCTTCTTACCAATGGTCTTAAATTCATGTATTGTCCATTTTAGAAACTTGCTGAAAGTTATTTGCCCTCAAATGATCCATATTATCAGTTATTAGTGATTAAATTACAAATCCTCAAAATGTTCGGACCGAACAATTTCAGGATTTGTGATTTAATCACTAATTACTCAACATGTGGATCATTTGAGGGCAAATAACTTTCAGCAAGTTTCTAAAATGGACAATACATGAATTTAAGACCATTGGCAAGAAGATTGCTCATGATCACCTTTTGAGGGCTTTTTTGTCTTCCCAGTACAGTATATGCCCTTTTTTGTCTTCCCAGTACAGTATATGCCCTTTAAGGGGTGCCAAAAGCTGCCCTTATACTCTGCCAGGGGCTAACCCCCCCCCCCCCCCCCCATCTCCTCCCCCAGATATTAAATAAGTGATATTTAACCAAACAAACCTAAGGGGCGGGTTTAAGGTGGAATTAGGGGGTGAACCCCTAAATCAGCCTGTATCCTTATTGGATTTCTGGTACTTAATTCTCATGATGGGTGCCAATTAAAGACCAATATTTCAACAGGGGGGGGGGGGGGGGGGGCTTTCGTTCATTAGCGGTGCTTTATTTAAGTACGTGTATACCAAATCATAAGTTTGCTGCAGTACAGTTCGATAGACAGCTTTGCCATATTAACATGAACTCCCAACACATGTCACGAGAAATAAGTTCAAAGACGTTGACAAATACACGTATACTTCATATATAGCAGCTAGATTTATGACTGAGAAAGTTAGATGTGCTATGAAAACAGTTTGTGAACTTCAGAGAGATATATTTTGGCTGGTGCAAAGTTCAAGGTGCCTCCGTCTCGAGGACCAGAGCAAGAAATGTGCTCCAGTAACCTAGAAAGTGATCCGCCTTGCATGCTGAGTCGCATTATGCTACACACTAGCCTAGATACTAAGTTGTGGGGTGTATGGACACAACCCAGTCTGCTATGTCTGGTAAGACAGACTATGCCCCAATCCCAAGCCAGAGGAGCTATGCCGTCATTAGGGCGTAGTCTGTGTTACAAGACATAGTTGTTAACAGAATAGGTTGTATCCATGCACCTCACCTCACCAAGTACATAGGATAGCTACACACAAATCACATCACTTTCCATGACCCTGTGATGACATTATTTTTACTATCAGGGTTTTCGAGCATTCGATCGGGATAGCGTCTAGACCGTTGTTGAGCAAAAGTGGAAATGCAAGCATGTCATAATTCTCGTACTGTATACTGTATACTGTACTGGGAACACCCAAAAGCCTTCAAATGGTGATCATGAGCAATCTTCTTGCCAATGGTCTTAAAATCATGTATTGTCCATTTTAGAAGCTTGCTGAAAGTTATTTGCCCTCAAATGATCCACATTTGTAGTTATTATGCCTCCGCCACGAAGTGGCCGGAGGCATTATGTTTTCGGGTTGTCCGTCCGTCCGTCCGTCCGTCCGTCCGTCCGTCTGTCCGTAAGTCCGTCCGTCCGTCCGTCCGTCCGTCCCGAATCCGTTTAGGCAATATCTTGAGAACCGTTAAGCAGATTTGCTTCAAACTTCGTACATGTATGTATTGCATGATACTAATGAAGTGTGTAAAATTGGGGTCAAATCTGACTGAGGTCAAAGGTCAGAGGTCAATGAACTTTGTAAAAATTGCCCAAAAATGACCTTTTCCACAATAAATCCAAATCCAAGGAAGCAATTCTCATTAAACATGGTACAAAGATGGATCACTACTTGGGGATAGACTGGTGACATTTTTGGTAAAATTCCTGAAAGGTCAGAGGTCAAAGGTCAATGAACTTTGCCAAAATTGGCTGGAAATTGCCCCAAACTTTAAATTTTTCACAATAAATCCAAATCCAATTGTGCAATTCCAACCAAACATAGTGAAACAATGAATCACTACTTGGGGGTAGACTGGTGACATTGTTGGTGAAATTGCTGGAAGGTCAGAGGTCAAAGGTCAATAAGCTTTGCAAAAATTGATATTTTTCACAAATAAACCCAAATCCAAATCCAATGGTGCAATTCTAACCAAACATGGTACAGAGATGTATCATTTCATGAAGGTAGACTAGTGAAAGTTTGAGTAAAACTCCTGAGAGTTCAAAGGTCAATGAACTTTGCCAAATATTAGCTAAAAATTGCCACCGAAGTGATAATTTTCAAAATATATCCAAATCCAATGGAGCAATATCAACCAAACATGTTGCAAAGATGGATCACTACTAGACTGATGACATTTTTGGTGAAATTTCTCAAAGGTCAGGGATCAAGGGTCAATGAACTTTGCCAAAATTGGCTAAAAATTGCCCACAAATAGATATTTTTCACATTGAATCCAAGACTAATGATTCAATTCAAACCTAACATAGTACAGAGATGTATCACTTCATGGAGGTAGACTGGTGAAGTTTGGGAAAAATTCCTGAAAGGTCAAAGGTCAATGAACCTCACCCAAAATTGGCTAATTTGAAACAATTTTGATACCAGGATGGATTTAGACAGACTGGTTACATTGGAAGTCAAAGAAGAAGGAGGTCAAAGGTCAATAAACATGAAAAAAACCGAATGTGATATTTTCATTTCACATGGGCGGAATGGCATGCCCACCAAACATACACATTTTCTGAGAATAGCAAAGAGGCGGAGGCATATTTATCGACTGCATGGCAGTCGAATTGCTCTAGTTAGTGATTAAATCTCAAATCCCCCAAATGTTTGGACCGAACATTTGGAGGGTTTTACTGATAATCATTAATTATTCCAAATGTGGATCATCTTTCAGCAAGTTTCTAAAATGGGTAATACATGCATTTAAGACCATTGGCAAGAAGATTGCTCATGATCACCATTTTGAAGGCTTTTTGGTCTTCCCAGTACAGTATATTCCCTTTAAATGTTGATCCACTTCACAGCCACAGATACCTACTAATACCTACTAGCAGTCTAGGTGGGGTGGCGGAGGGCGTGTGTCCCTACACTACAACAGCGCCATTCTCAACCCGTTTCTTCGCTAAACATTTACTTTATAATAAAGTGGTTGCACGAATTCACCGCTGGGAATATTAAAAAGACACAATCGTCATCTGTTTTGCCAACAAAATGTAGAAATGGGCTGTCAAAATAATTAAGGGAATTTCGACAATCACTCGACCAGGGAGGGGTGGGTTGGATGGGGGGGGGGGGGGGGGGGGGTAACACAATTTAGACAAACGTGCCTTCAAACATTCAATCTGGGAGAGCCTATTTAGATTATTCGGGCTTGCTCTGTCTTAACCTATTCAGCTAACCCTAGCCACATGCACGTCAACTGTCTACCCCGAACTTCAACACTAGTACACCCCTATAATGTAGAAGTCACGCTTAATTTCTCGGTCACCACACCCCTTCCCCCAAGCCCGTGGGTTGCCTTTTGATAATTCTATCGCCATCAACGTCAATCGTCTGCCAATTTCCGTGAGTTGACTGGGGTCAGCAGTGAATTTGTTGTAAATGGCATCATTTCTGACAACTTCTTCTCCCCAAGGTCGCTCATGTCACCATTCTTTAGCTTGTGCCGTTATCGCGGATAGCATATTTTGGTCCTTATAAAAAAAAAACACTCCCGTGGATTGCTTGTGCTTTTTTGTAGGTACTAGGCTATGAGGTGCATGGACACAACCCAGTCTGTTATGTCTGGTAAAACAGACTATACCCTAATGACGTCATAGCTCCTCTGGCTTCTGAGGAGGAGCGAGGATGGGATTAGGGCATAGTCTGTCTTACCAGACACAGTCGTTAACAGACTGGGTTGTGTCCATGCACCTCACAGCCTAGAACTTAGACTAGTGTTTTGTCTTCCTCGTCATCACTTGATTTGTCCAGTCTCTCTTCTAAACCTCCATGATCTGTCCAAGTACAGCCATCTTGCACTGCCGCAATCACAACGAAGTCTTGACATAGACTCTGTCTCAAGCCGAAAGAAAATATTTCACATGCAGCCACTAATCCATGGAATAACTTACCGGAATATTTCAGACATCTAGAAACAAACGAAAATCTCAAGGGTAATTTCAAAACATCGACGCTTATATTTTTGTTCATGTCACTACTTGTACTATGAACCCAGTGCACAATTTTCATTCTGTATGAATCAAGTCATGCTGTTATGTATATGTTTTTATGTCTTTTTGTCCATTTGAAACCAAAGAAACGGTGACCAGATTCATTTCATACCTGTTTCGCGAAGTAGCCTTTCTTTCTTTTAAGGCTCATAATTACATTGCGTTTAAAATCAGGATTAGCCCAATATTATTGGCACATGAAATCGCAAAAGAGCAACTTTGGTCAAGGGCGTTTTGGGCTGGCTTCTGCTCCTATTTATGCTACATTGAGCCGTTTAGTCATTTATGTGTCCATTCGTTTATTTAGTTTATTAAGTGTTTATATTTAATCTATTCCAGCCCATTATAGGTTGAAAGGTCGGCACGCCATTGCTTCCACCATTCTACTCCATATTTATCTTGTAATTAAAAAACAACAGAGTGTTTGGTCATGGACTTAACTGCGACTATAGCAAATCCACGATAACATGACAAGGTTATGGGAGTGCGTGATCGATTAAAGGGAAGACATGCTTTTATAATCAAAGTCATAACACCTTACACAGTTTACAGATAAACTACTAACGCAAAATCAATTTACAATTGTTACCATGGTTACTATACTATACTATGCAATTGGAATATAAATATTCTCAGGAGTCCTTCTCTTCTTAAATAAGTTGTTTACATTATGGTTTTGTCCTGGTGACATGATCTTGGGAGTATGTGGTCAAAAATCTCTATTGGGTGCCAGACGTTCTTCTATAATCAGTAGAACGTGCCCGGCCCTCTCGCAGTTAGAACGTGCCCTTCTCGACAATAAGTAATGTTGAGAAAAGAAACAGGGGTTCTTTCGTTTCGGTCCTCTACGTAGTCAAAGTACTCATTTTTATTTGTGATCAATACGCGATAATGCCCGCATTGTTGATATACATGGATGCGATTTTTTTTTTAAAACTATTTAGTAATAAGTAGAAATGGTAATAAAGACCTGTTGTAATCATTGCATATGTCACTGTGTCCGTATGTCGTTTGATTTCAATGATTAATTTAATTATTAATACCTTTTGAGATGATTCCTATGTTGTGTCCTGAAATCGAACAAGAATGGGACCCATGGTTATTGCAGATGACACCTCAGGGGCCCGTGGATTTTATTACTACAGCCCCCCCCCCCCCAACACCTCCCCGCCCGCCCCCCCCCCCCTCCCCTCTTCCCCCACCACTTCCCCACCCCCTCCAATCCCTTATTGACCGGCCCTTATACTGATGGAATGTCGTTGTACATTGCTAGTATTGACAGATAGACTTACATTGGGGACCACCTATTCATCATCGCCTTAATACATCCAGGGACATCCCTAATTTATCCAACGGAGATTTCGAACGTTTGAGGTCAAATGCGGGCATGCTCCGAGGAATGCATGGCATTGACCGATTGTCATGATTGTCCACCCTCGTTCTTTTCATCATACCTACCCGACCAGAGAACACTCCGTCCTTTCTGTCCATAAATGGTATTCAGAAAAGTATGATATCGCCCGAAATTTTCGGTTACATTTGATAATCCAATATGCTGTTTGTACCTGTTGTACAATATTCAACATATATTTGTATCTCGTGAATAAGCAAATTTGCAATCGCGTGAAGCCACAACGATGTGTTGTATATGCAGCTACACAGTGTATACGGGGCGCAATTGCTGAGTTCTCTCGTATATTGATAATGTATTAGTATGAATGGAAAGACAATGTATACGAGATGCATGGGCTGTGACATTTAACTATAGAGTTGGCATGCAGACATATCTAAAGTCAAATATAAGTGCTATTTTTAGAATCGTCGGTGTTCAATTTGATGGCCAAAGTGTTGGATTTAAAAAGGTATTGGGATTATTGTCATCATTACTTGCATACAGTGTCTGTGTACATGAAACCACATCATATATTTATGTAAATTTATTCAATATTGGAGCTACATGTACTAGTCTAAGCAAACACTGGATCCAAAGAACTTTAAATGTTGGATTCTCCGACTGAGACAGTGAGGGTAGGATGTTGACTGGTTATTACCTCACACACGATCATGAAAATGTTACAGTGTTTACTTTGGTCCAACATAACTTCACCCTTTTATTGATCTGTTGACTTCCGATATATTTTTGGATCGTAAACCGACTCTCGATGCTGCGCCTCTTCGTTTTATGACCAGCGCAGTTGCTTTCCTTGGCCGTAACTTTGGACGCACTCCTTTGAGCGGTCCGCGCTAGATCGATTGCATGCTGAGAATACGATATTAGATTTCACTCATTTCTTCCTGTTAAAGGGTGTATAGCCCTTTTGTAGGTCAACACAAATTGTATAAATACTACAGAAAATGGAAGAAAGTACAAAAATTAACTTTTCTCGCAGTAAAATGATTGGAAACTCACTTTTAAATGAAATTATATAGATAAAAAGATTTCGAGTTGAATTTTGGATAGGTCGTAAAACGTCAAATTCTTAATTTTGTGACATCACTTGCGAAGTGTTCTGCAATAAGTTGTGGGCTACTTTTTTTTCAAAAGAATATCTATGATTTTACCTGGCATTTTATATACTATTAGACACATGGTTTTACATACACCTCTATCATGTCTATGGAAAATTTCATCATCAAAAGAAAAAAGATAAGGGGCAATTTGTAGTATGAAGTGATGTCACAAAGTAAAAACTGTAAACAAAATAATAACTTTCTTATCCTTTGGCGGATTGCGTCAAACCTTTAAAATGTTGCTTTCATTATGTGATATCACTAAAGCTGATCAAACTTCAGGGAGGATTTTTTCCTTTTAAGAAAACTTTGAGTTCGGATATTTCATGTTTTTGACCAATATTTTCTTCCATCGAACGTACTGTGGTACGTGCACAACTGACATTGTTTAGCAATGCAAAAAAAAGGACGGACACTCTGCCCTTTAAATTATCATTGCCATGGTAACACGACTACAGAATTATGAAATGAAACTTTATTGGGAACAAATCTCTCCACTCTTCATGGCCTCAATTATTACTTTGCTTTGAGGCTTGCGATGAACACAATTTCCAACCGTTACCGACAATATTCTTTCCAATCTAGGTCTACACCTATTTGTATTGAATATTACTAATTTCCGGGGTAGTGTTCAACTGTCCGCAACCTTAATGCCGTCTATTATTCTAACATCAGGTCAGACGTCGCATCAAATAACAATCGTATTCGTCAACATGTCAAGCGCATTTTGCCATCGGCACAAATTTGATGACTCCATAATAATAAGGCAAGCAAATCCTGAACATGTATAGTCCGTTCCATCTGAATGGTGTCTGTCATTTCTTATTTTCGGTTTGCCTCGTGGATCCAGGTCAGGCGAGACGATCAGAGAGTGAGGTCTTCATCCAACTCAACAGAACAAGAGCAATTTCGTCTCACTATCAGCCAATCCAGGACATCCCTCAAAGCAAGAATGGTCTCTCCCTTGGCGACGAGGATATCATTCCAAAGAGGACTCTACCATTTGAGTACCCGGGGTATGTCTGGAGGAAAGATGGACCAGGAGAGATGGGGAAAGCTGTGGTCCCGGCTGTTGAGGACAAAGAATTGGCAGATTCGCTGTTCGGCAAACACCAGTTCAACGTGTTTGTCAGCGACCAGATTGCGTTAAATCGAAGCCTGCCCGATCACCGTCCACAAAGGTGAGATTTAACCCTTTGTGTGCCAGATGAAACGCTATTCTATGAGTTGTGTGTGTATTAATGTTGAAATCATCCCCCAGTCATTGGCATACTAAGGGTTAACAAAATGTCGATTACCTTATTCATTAAAGATGAATTTAGGAGGTTGTGATGGCGATGAAAATGTAAATATAAAATACAAAATAATAAACACGCAGTAGAAGAATGGTTTACTCAATATTTCGGTCATTGCCCTTAATATGAATATATAAAAACATTCGTTATATGCATCTATAGTTGTTTATGTACCTCTCTTTTCTCTCTCTCTCTCTCTCTCTCTCTCTCTCTCTCTCTCTCTTGACTGTCTTGACTTGCCCTTAATATGAATATATAAAAACATTCGTTATATGCATCTATAGTTGTTTATGTACCTCTCTTTTCTCTCTCTCTCTCTCTCACTCTCTCTCTCTCTCTCTCTTGACTGTCTTGACTTGCCCTTGATATGAATATATAAAAACATTCGTTATATGCATCTATAGTTGTTTATGTACCTCTCTTTTCTCTCTCTCTCTCTCTCACTCTCTCCCTCTCTCTGACTGTCTCTATAGATGTCGCATGTTCCGCTACGGCCAGGCCCTCCCTCGCGCCTCCGTCATCATCGTCTTCCACAACGAGGCACGGAGCGTCCTGCTGCGGACGATCTGGAGCGTCATCACTCGATCACCGAGCAGACTCCTCGAGGAGATCGTCTTGGTCGACGATGCCAGTACTCTCAATGAAGGTGTGATATTAATTGGTTAAAAATTACTTATTATATTTCTCAGGTAATGAGTGAATATGTCATTGATTAGTCAATTCATTGGCAGCAGGTTACCACATATGTAAGAGTGTATCGATATTTGTCCAATGTTTCTGAAACTGAAGCCGAACTCCTCGCTCGATTCTGTGAAATATTTGTACAAACTAAAAACAACGTTTAATCCCATTCAGCTGTACCCTGTTTAAAGCAAAGCAATATATTCAGGGTACTTCGTGGAAGCAAATATCAGACTCACGATCCATGGCTGGGTTGTATCACGATGGGCAAGGAAAGGCTATCACGGACAGTCGTTTCCGGGCAATTACTGCACTTGTCCGGTCTCCGGGCGAGAGATCCTTGGTAATTCGATCTGAAGTATATCTTCCGTTGTCTCTTTAGATTATGGAAGGCTGATGGATTAAGTACAGATTGTTCCAGTTGTAGCGTGTATATATGATTATAGATGGGCATTACATGGTCATGATGATATTGCATCAGGTGGGCGGAGAGATATCGAAGGTAGGGCATCTGATACATGGATGTTCCGCTCTGATGGAATATTGCCACAAAATACAAGATACTTTTTAACGAAGGCAGCATCGAACGAGACCGTAGGGAACGGGAGTTATGAGACTCTCAACTTTATAAACACGAGTGGGGTATATTTCCTGGTTTGGGATGTGTTTGCACGCAAAATGTTTGTTTGCACAATATGTTTATCTGGCTTTCCAACTTTGTGGAAAATATTCTCTTTTATTTCCATTCAGTAAGGTATGCGAATTGGCTAGGATAATCATATTCCTGGCTTTGTAACTATCTACCTCTCCCTCCTCCCTAGCCCTGCCCACATGACAATGTCGCTCGTGTATTTGTTTGTCTATCGGATTCTCTGGTAGATTATTTCATTTCCTTCTCTCTGTTTTACAGATTGGACAGGTTCCTGGCTGGATGACTACCTAGCCCTGCTCCCCGTGCCCACTTTGCTGATTCGGATGCCTTCCAGGCGGGGAGTTGTGGGGGCGCGGCTGGCTGGAGTGTCGGCGGCAAGCCCTAACTCTCGCGTCCTCGTCTTCCTAGACTCGCACTGTGAATGCACAGACGGGTGGCTGGAGCCGTTGCTAGACTGTATCCATAGAAACAGGTGAATAACAATCAGCATGGCTTTGGAAACACCCTGGGCCTGGAGCGAAGGAGCGAGTTTTAAACCGGGCAAATTTGGGGCACAGCCACCTACAAAAGTATCACTGTGTAAACGTGATAAAAGGGGCACACAACGTAAACAGTATACCAGCCGGTCGGGATACAAAGTAAAAAAACAAAAAAACGCTAAGTTGTGAAACATGCAGATGTTATGAAGCAGCAAGGTTGGATTTGAAAAAGGTGATAGATGCTTCAGACTTTCGTTCGATGGAATGACTGTATGTTGATATGAAAATAAAACGTCTCCGCGGCAAAATGACGTACGGTAGCAATGTGGTTGTTTTGATGCTTTTATAGGCGCGTATATTCCCAACATCCCGTTCATATCATACATGCGGATTTTTGCTTAGGTTCAATGTAATCCGCACCAATTATGAAGGAAATGGTGACATGTTTTTGCAGGGGAAAACCCGAGGTTCTGCGAGATATTTCCGAATTCTGACAAAACGTTTATAGTTCAGAAATATTTGTTGAACTTCCCCAGATAACGTCATAGTGACTGTGCCTTGGGCAATTTCATTTTGGCATACTTGTGCACGTCACTGGTAATATGATGGGGTACGTTATCACAGCAGAATCGTTCTGCCTAGATCAATGGTCCCGTGCGCGTTTCATCTCAGGATCACTCAAGGATTCCTCAATGAATCATAGAGGCCTATTTATCTACAATCCTGAAATCTAACTGAAATCTTGATAATGGGTACCAGTATTGCACATTTACCTGTATATTGGTCAATATTGAAACTAAAATATGCTGCATTGTTTCATATCGTGCGAAATCATTCCATGCCATTGCTTTATTTTTTTATTCATTTTTGTTTTTGTTTCTCTCCATTGCAGTACACGGGTGGTGAGCCCAGCTATCGATTCTATCAGCGATACCGATTTCTCATACACCTACATCCAGGGCATGGCGCGCACGGGCGGATTTACGTGGTTCCCTGAGTTCATGTGGACGCACGCAGCTCCGCGCGAGATGAAGAGGGTCTGGCATGATACCGCGACACCGCTCCGGTGAGGACCATGGTTTACGAGAGCTACCCCCCCCCCCCCCCTCTCCCTATCTCCTATCTGTCTCTCTATCCATCTATCTCTCCCTCTCTCTTCCTCCCTCTCTCCTCATTTGCCCCCTCTCTCTCTCCCTCCCTCTCTCTCTCTCTCTCTCTCTCTCTCTCTCCCCTGTCTGTATCTCTGTCTCTCCCCTCTCTCCCCTCCCTCTCTCATCTCCCTCTCTCTTTCTCTTTCCTTCTTTATCTCATCCTTCTCTCCCTCCCTCTCTCATCCATCTCTCCTACCCCTTCCGCCAGCCCTCTCCCTCTCTCTCTCTCTCTCTCTCTCTCTCTCTATCTATATATCTATCTCTATCTCTCTCTCTCTCTCTCTCTCTCTCTCTCTCTCTATCTATCTCTCTCTCTATCTCTCTATCTCTATCTATCTATCTATCTATCTATCTATCTATCTCTATCTATCTCTCTCTCTCTCTCTCTCTCTCTCTCTAGTCGTACATCTAGCTTGTTCGACATGTTTAATCAAAACTGGCGAAAGTTTACATTAGGGTTTATAAATTTACTGTTAAGACTAATTCTACTTTTCTCACAGTCCAACCGACATGTATTATAGACTATTACAGCAGGACCTGTTTATATAAGAGTTTGGATGAGAAGTGTCAAACAACATGAAAGCAATAACCCCCCCCCCCCCCCCTTCCCCCTTCTCTCACTCTCTCTATCGCTTTTTCCTCACCTCCCATTGCCCCTCCTGTTCTATTATCATCCCCCATCACTTTTTCGCTATTTTCTCTACTCCGAATTCGATTTAGCGCAATAGTGGACACACTTTTCATACACGTAATGTACATATCTCTATTGTAAGTATATTACGTATATTGAGCATGTCTATATTCTACGTGTTCACTGCGCTGTTGCGGCCATGGAAGATGTCATATTTTAGGGTTGTTTTGAAGGAGAGACGATGAACGAGGTGTAACTCTGCCCATAGAAATGATAAACAGACAATAACTCATCCTCATAACTCATGCTTGCATGTCTGGTGCTTCATCGACCTTTGTAAACAAGTTGTCCCAGAGCGAGAGACGTTTCCACACGACCCCTAAGCAGCTGAAAGGGGGATCAGAACTTCGCGAGGTTTCACGTTTTGGGCCCATCAAACAACGGCTCTTTGCTTTGTCGGAGTTACGACAAATTACGAATGGACCATTGACGTCGAAGCCGCGCTAGAAGCACGGACTTGAAAACACTGCGCGTAGGTTGAGGAACGTTCAGAATATTTATTTTAAGACAGTAACCGTTCTTTAGATATTGACAACATTTCATTGAAAATACCACAAGTTCAACTCGAAATGTCACCATGTCCTTCTGCTGCTACTGTTGTTACATTGCGATCAACAGTTGTATCCTGTGACCTCTCTTTAAAAGGTCACCATAAGTTTCGTATAATGGGTACTTAAAATAAAATCAAACTTCATCGTTAGATCGACTCATTCATCACATGAGAACAGTGTGTAATCAAAAGAAGGTACAGGATAACGTCACATGACATACATGCTCATGTAGTGTTCAAGATGTAGCCCGCCTATCATATGCATTGGTGATGGAAATGGGGTTACCCCGCAGATCTTGGAAGACAGTTATATTTCAGAAGCTGTCATATCAACTCAATTCTTACCACCAAATCGCCGAAGCTCAGAGCACAGTGTCTAGACGCAAAGTCGACTTGATCGCAGTTGATAAATGCGGGGTGATTTGGAGTGCAGGACAGCATCGGAAATACGGCGGATTAGTACGTCGTTTTGGGCTATACTTTGGGGCTCAACTCGCCGACCTTCAGCTTTTCTGGAGTGACAAGTCATGTCACGTGACAACTCATCGTATATAAGAAACGGTAGTGGCCAAAGACCGTGGCTTTATACTCTCAGTACTTCGATCAGACCCGATTTAGTGATGGCTCGGAGAAATACGTAATTAATATTCGTAATGACAGTGCTGAATTAAGAGGGGAAAGGGGGGGGGGGGACCCTCTTTAAGGTTTTAACAGGATCCTCCACCCAACTTACTCGCTTACTGTTTGTACACAAAAGGGATGTTTTGAATTATGTGAAAAACTATACGGTGAAGCTTAACGTCTTTCCTTGAAGGTGTCATTCCTACATTCCTTAAATACCTTCAATTTAATCTTGCTTCTGCTTCTGCTCTTCTTGTTCTTCATCTTCAATTTTTTCCTCTTGTTCTTCTCCTCCTGTAGCCCTTTGTTTTCAAACTCTATTTCATTTCTTCTGAAAGTTTTGTTCTTCCTTTTTACCCCACCCAGTCTATTTATTCCTACCCTTTTCTTTTTTTTGTCTTTGTTCGTTTAATGTCATTCTTTTGTTTATATTTCCTACTTCCGTCCGTGCAGTGTTATTATTATTCGTCTCCTCTTCGTGTTGCTCCTCTTTTCCCTCCTTTTTAATATTCTTGGTTTACCACAGTGGCTCTCCATCCTGCGAAATAACATCATATTCTCTGAAATCTCCCTCTCCCACCCCCCCCCCCCCTGCCCACACACACATCCACACACCCAAACACACACACCACCCCACCCCGCTCAAATTAATGCCTATATCTACAAAACGAGATTACTTGGAGAGTTCTGCGGGAAACCAATACAGACACAAATCATTCAATTGCATCGACAAGCCAAGATAACTGTCTTAGCAATTGCTACTTATTGGCCAATATATAAACTCACTGCGTCTGCCAAGGACACAAATCAGTCCAATTTTCTGGAGCAAAACTGGACCGATTATTAAATTTTCCCCCCTAGATAAGGTTCGAGGTGAAAGTGCAACTTTTCGAGAAATATCACGAAATAGAATTTGACAAACAGGGTTCTGTTGCCAATCAAGGAATTACTGTCAATCCTCGCTGTACTATCGTAGTAGGTTATTGCGAGTGAAAATAGCGAGGTCAGTTTATTCTAGGTCTCGTTCGCTACGTTTCATTTCATTTATATAAACATATTGTATGTAGACATTTGTCTTGTTTTGTTACTGTTCAATCTTAATTGAAAGAAAAGCTGAATAGGTAAAGACAAACCATTAAACTCCTCTGTCTGTCAATTCAAGACGGCTTCAGTACTGACTGTGTAATTGCAGTCCGCTTGGATGAAAATGTTGACCGAGGCCGATTGAGCCCGACCCGCCTCGGGAGAGTTCCGGCTGGATTAGCCGTCATCTAATGGACACAGCCACGGTTGTTCCGACGTGTGACACTGGCTGTATCCGGGGTTTATACAAGGAGTATGTGTGTTTGTTTTAGAAATTATTTTGCAATAAATCAAAAAGGTCCCATAATCAGGGAGATGTAAATCTCACATCTCCCTGGCTGAATCATCGACTGTGTAAAACATAAGAAGAAGGAGAAGAAGAAGGAGAAGAAGAAGAAGAAGAAGAAGAAGAAGAAGAAGAAGAAGAAGAAGAAGAAGAAGAAGAAGAAGAAGAAGAAGAAGAAGAAGTAGAAGGAGGAGGAGGAGGAGGGGGAGGAAAAGAAAAAGAAGAAGAAGAAGAAGAAGAAGAAGAAGAAGAAGGGGAAGAAGAAGAAGAAGTAAATGAAGGAGAAGAAGAAGAAGAAAAATCAGGAGGAGGAGGAGCAGGAGGTGTTGGAGAAAAGGACTGAGAAGAGAAAACTTGTGGATAACCATGACGACACGTTAACATAATATAAAGCAGGGGATCAGAGCATGTTCTTCAATCGTAATGTCATCATGACGTATGAAATCTATTTTTACCATAATAACGCATTGTCTTTCCGTGGGAACATATTCTGAACATGAACTCGACGGGGGACGGTTCATCGCCATGTCATGTGGATTACGTCGGCATCATCTGGCACGCACGCGTCGTCTCAGAAACAAGCATGTCAAGCCCACCAACATCTGCCCAGCGAAGGCCCTAATCGGATAACAACATTCCCCTTCGATCTCTCGCTTCTGCATTTCTTGTGAGGTCTCGTGTTTCACGATATTGTCCTCTTTTATTTCCACCCCATGAAAAGGGATGACAGAGACAAAGGTGAGAGGATAGCGAGAATCGCTCCCGGTCTCATCTGTCGTGGCAAATGTGAAGGAAGTTCTCCCAAAGTCAATCAAAAAGGGAATTCGATTATCTCCCATTTGGCGAAGAATGTGTAAGGTTCCTCTTCTATATCACCGAGAGAACGACCTTCCCTCCCCCGCCCCTTCCCATTGCGCCCTATAAGCCAAAAAAATTAAGTCCTTAAAAAAAGTGGGAACAGGAAGTAAACTTCCCTGCCTATGTCGCCATAGCAACAAATGAGGGTAAAGGAAATTCGGGTCTTAAGATATTATGTCAACTTGTAAAGATGGGATCTTTACCACGCAAAAATGTAAACCCGCGTCTACATTTATGTTCTATCCTCCTTCAATCACCACAGTCATAAGGCTTGATGAGCAGGAATGAATCAGCCAGACATAACGATTTTAATGATAAACGAAGAAACGAAGTTAACTTTGTACGCCTCTTGCTACATCGTTGCCTCGGATTAGTTGTGTACTGTATGACAACATGACTGTGTTACGTTCATATTTCTCAACATCAGTGACGTTGATGCTGTCGTTTTACTTCCGTTAAAACGATATTGTAAAAGCTGTAATTAGAGTAAGCCCGCTTGTGTTGTTTCTGTGTTCTGCTAAAACGCTTTGCTCGCCTTGTGGAATTGCCCAAACCTCTGTCTTTCCCGTCACATTTTTTCTTCCTTTCTAATTGTCTACGTTTGTGCAATCAGTTCCTATCGGATTAACATGAGCACCAGTGTTAGACGTACCAGCCTTTCTAATTCATACAATCGCGAGAGATAACAATGAATATTGTGCGTGAGGCCCACTTTTGTCGCGTTATTTTATAGAGCGTGACCTCATTTCCAGCCCACATTTAAGTTTATATCGTCTACTAAACCTATATTTTGCCCCACATGTGCTACAAATTTCCGAAGAGAAAGCCTTGGTGTCAGAAGGTCGATCTATTACAGGTGTATATCGTCAGACGACACGTGGCTATCGATATGACTGTCACGTGTGAGAGCGACCGGAAAGAAGGTCCATTTATTTGCAGACGGAAATATTTCACGCATAAAATGATGATTTTGTTTGTCTGGATTGAAGAAACGAAATAGGTTTCAAAGTCCATTGTAGAGGTGAACGTGTAAAGATTCGTGGGACGTTTATAATTGTTTATGCAAAACTAGATCGGCGTCAAAACTCGTACAAATATACCTACTGTTATTTGCCGGGTTCCCACCAGAAGGAAAAGGGGGATTTTGAAAGTTTGAAAGTTATTTCTATAATCTCCTTTTGTTGTTGTTGCTGTTGTTGTTGTTGTGTGACTCCGATTGATTGCCCTCCTTCAATAAGAATTCGATGATTATTGCGATTGCACGACGTTCCACTGGATGCTACAATTTCCATCCCGATATTGATTTAAATAAACCACATTCACATCATTACCGCATGTATTGAGACAAGACGTTCGGAGACAGCGTACGAAACTCTTGTAACGGACGCGGGGGGGGGGGGGGGGGGGGCTTACTGTGACATCCATCTCGAAACGACACCCTAGCTTGCAGGTAGAAAAGAGAAAAGAATTTACCCAATTTCATGGACGTATTTTACTGCCGGAAGTGTCGACATTTTGCCTTGCATTTGTTACCGTTTAAATGTCCCACCTGCGAAAATAATGAAATTTACTTAAGTATTTTCTCTTCTTCTTCTTCTTCTTCTTTTTTTTTTTACAGGACTCCAACTATTGCAGGAGGATTGTTCGCCATCGATCGTGCCTTCTTCGAAAAGCTCGGCTATTACGACCCCGAGTTACGCGTGTGGGGAAGTGAGAACCTCGAGTTATCATTCAAGGTAAGAGAGCGAGAGGGGAGAGAGAGAGGGAGATAGAGAGAGAGAGAGAGAGAGAGAGAGAGAGAGAGAGAGAGAGAGGAGGGGGAGAGGGAGAGAGAGAGGGGGTGGGAGAAGAAAAGAGAGAGTGGAGGGAGTATAGAGAGATGGGTAGGTGAGAAAGGAGACTCATTAAAAAACAGGAGACAGATGAAGTATTGTGATATAAACTCATGAAAGGACTAATATACAGCGTATACGGTTATATGTTGTTGTTTTTTTAATCATATCTCGGCTCTCCTTTCTTGGATTTTTGTTACATTTTGCGTACGGGAAACATTGACGGTTCTGTACTATTTCTCGAAACGAATGTGAGCGTGAAACCGTGGTCCCCTCGGGCAACCCTCATGGCCGAATCTATTACTGTCCATTAAATGTGAGTCAGTTGTGTTTGTCTGAAAGTGTTGCTTTTTTCTCGATGATTCATCCCCACCACTTGAATCTGTCAATGATGGCAAAATAACATTCAATGAAAGCCAGGAGGAGAAGGTCTTTTCATTTCAAAAGAGCTCTTGAATCATAAGTTGTTTGCGCTAGAACCCAGACACGTTAAATGCCCAAAGGAAATTAAAGGCGGGGAAAATATACGCAAAGTGATGGTTGTTTGTCAGGTTGTTTTGTCAGGTCAGGTCAGGTCAGGTCAGGTCAGGTTAGGTTGAGAACCTGCTACTGCTACCTGCTACTGGTACCCTGTAAGCCAGTACAACCTGTTTCAGGGTCGGACCATCGGCGACTAAACCGGTACCCCCTCTAGTCACCTCAACTGGACTAGTGAGGAGGGTGGTTGGACACCCTGATAGAACTAAAAACAAGATCTATCTTAAGGGCGCTAGCTCAGTTAAGAGCCAACAGCGGCCATCCAGCAACTCGCATCTCTTCCAACCCGTCTTTGGCCAGCGTGGAAGAGTAGGCCCTCAAACCAGCAGGAATAAGTCTCTAATACAATGGCCCCCAGTCCCCAGAAGCTCTGTATCCTTGGACCAAGGTGGCGGACCAGTCCGGAAAAGGAGCAGGGGGTGCGAAGAATCTCTGGGTACGAACAGGCCACCAATGGAATCTGAACATAGGAACGTACAATGTCAGAACACTACTAGGGGAAAATAGACTAATAGAGTTGGAACAAGAATTGGAAGAAGTGAATTGGGACATCATTGGACTCAGTGAGGTTCGGAGAAAAGGAGAACAACTTGAACAACTAAAAAGCGGCCATCATTTATTCCATATAGGGAAGACAGATAAAAGTGAGGCAGGAGTAGGATTTCTTGTCCATAAAAGTATTGCAGGAAATGTAACAGAATTCAAGGGAATTAATGAAAGACTAGCACAGCTTACTATCAGGATAAATAAAAGATATCGTCTAAAAATCATTCAAGTATATGCACCCACCAGCAGCTACGATGATGAGGAGGTGGAGAAGCTGTATGAGGAAATCACAGAACGCATCCAGAACAATAAGACACATTACACCATTGTGATGGGAGATCTAAATGCCAAGGTCGGAAAGAGGGAAGATGGTGAAGAGCCAGTGATTGGATGTTTTGGTCATGGACAGCGTAATGATAGGGGAGATAGACTTGTCGAATTTGCAATCAGCAGCAAATTAAAAATCGCCAATACGTATTTCAAGAAGAAAACAAACAGGAAATGGACTTGGATTAGTCCAGACAGAGCCACAAAGAATGAGATTGACTTCATTCTCACATCAGATCTAAAGATTGTCAAGGATGTAAATGTTCTCAACAAAGTCAATGTAGGCAGCGACCACAGAATGGTAATTGGGAAATTCCAAATCAATACCAAGTTAGAGAGACAAAAGCTTTGTAGAAAGAAGGGAAACAACATTAGCCTGGACAAACTTTCAGAAAGAAAGCAGGAATTCCAGCTGGAGCTTGCAAACAAGTTTGATGCACTTAGTGATGATATGCAGGAGCAAGACCTTGATACATGGAATGAACAGGCAATAGACATTATCCAAGAAACTGCACTTCATGTAGCAGGCAGGAAACCAAGAGACAAAGTTAGCAAACTATCAGACAGTACAAGGAAACTTATTGGAAAGCGCAGACAAATGAAGATGGACAGTCAGGGTATTGACAGCATAGAGTACAGAGAAACTTGCAAAACTATCAGGAAGAAGACCCGTGAAGACATCAGAAACTACAACACGAAAATGATACATGACACGATAGAAAATAACAAGAGTATTAAGAAAGCCAACAAGAAACTCAGCCCAGGAATACAGAAAATCAATAAACTTCTTAACTCAAATGGGCAGGAAATAACCGACCAGGATAACATCCTGCTGAGAATAGAAGAATTTTATGAAGACCTATACCAAAGTAATCAGCATACAGGAGATATAGAGGAGTCTCAGGAGGAAGTACCAGAAGTCAAAAGCTGGGAAGTAGAACATGCTTTAAGCCAAATGAAAATGGGCAAGGCCCCTGGACAGGACAATGTAATGATAGACACTCTAAAGGAAGCAGGAGCCGCAACAAATAAGGAACTGGCAAAGCTGTTTACAGCTTGTCTCCGCCAGGGGAAGGTGCCTCACGAGTGGAAAAATGCCAACATGATAATATTACACAAAAAGGGAGACAAAAGAGACCTTAAGAATTATTGTCCAATTAGCCTTCTATCCAACGTGTACAAACTTTTCACAAAGATTCTGACAAACAGATTGGAGAGAATACTAGATGAAAACCAACCAAGGGAACAGGCAGGGTTCAGGAGAAATTTCTCAACAATAGATCACATCCACACCCTTAATCAACTGAAAGAAAAATGTCAGGAATTCAATATACCTGTATGTTTAGCATTTGTAGATTATGAGAAAGCCTTCGACTCTGTTGAAACCTGGGCAGTTCTGGAGGCACTAAAGCAGCAAGGGATCAATCCCAAATACCTCAAAGTAATCAAAGACATCTACACTGGCAGTTCAGCTACTGTTACATTACACAAAGAAAGCAAGAGAATACCAATAAGGAAAGGAGTGAGACAGGGAGATACCATATCTCCAAAGCTCTTTGCAGCATGCTTAGAACACATCTTCAAAGACATCAACTGGGCAGATAAAGGTATCAATGTGAATGGGGAGAAACTCAATCACCTTCGTTTTGCAGATGATATCGTCATCATAGCTAACAACTTCAGCGAAATGGAAAGTATGTTACAGGAGTTAGACGTAGCAAGTAGGAGAAGAGGACTGAAAATGAATATGAAGAAGACCAAAGTAATGGCAGATTTATCAGTTCAACACAAACCAGTCACAATTAATGGAACACAGTTGGAACATGTATCTGAATACATCTACCTGGGTCAACGATTCACACTTACTGAAAGAAATCAAGACAATGAAATAAGGAGGAGGATCAAAACAGGCTGGCAAACATTTAGGAGATATAGCCACTTCATGAAGGGTAATCTGCCATTGTGTTTGAAAAAGAAAGTATATGACCAGTGCATTCTCCCGTCAATGACATATGCATCAGAAACATGGTCTCTAACAACTAAAATGGAGAGAAAGTTAGCCGCCGCACAACATAACATGGAGCGAAGTATGCTCAACATCACTTACAAAGATCGCAAAACCAATAAAAGGATAAGGGAGCAGACCAAGGTCAGGGACATAATGAAAGTAATCAAACAACGTAAATGGATATGGGCTGGCCATGTCTCCAGAAGGAGAGATGGAAGATGGAGTACAAAAATTACTGAATGGACACCTCTTGACGGAAAAAGAAACAGAGGCAGACAAAGAAAGAGATGGAGAGATGAAATAGGGCAATTCTGGCATGATGCCAACTGGTATAAATATGCGAGGGAAAGAGATAAGTGGAGAGACCATGCTGAGGCCTTCATCCAGCAGTGGATCGACAACGGCTGAAGAAGAAGATGGTTGTTTGCCTTACGCAAGACCTTGTGACAGAATAGTTTTGCTGGGCCAATGGGAAAAGTAATATATCTTTTCACGTTCTGATTCATTCCTTAAAGATGTTACGTTTGTTAAATTGGTTTGGTTTGAAGTATGTCATCTCAGTTACTCTAATGTGTGAGGTTTTAATTTTGTGAGCTAACAGTATTCTTTGTGGAGCCGAGTATAATGTAGACATCAACATGGTCACCGGGAAAAGAGTGACGTGGAGCAATCGAGCAAAAGCGAATAAGGAGAAGAAGGAGAAGATGAGGAGAAATTTAGAAAAAGAAAAGAAAAAGCACACTAACAAACGAAAGAGAACGAAAACAAGGAATACATTTTAAAAAAAGAGAGAGAAAAAGAAAGAAAACGTAAACAAAGACAGTAAATGCGAATGTTGAGTTTCCATGGTGACGCTACATTCTGCCCATCACAATCACCCATTCTTTCTCTATTATCAAAACGTCCTCCAGGTTTGGCAATGCGGCGGTAGCCTGGAAGTAGTTCCGTGCTCGCGGGTCGGTCACGTCTTCCGCTCCAAGCCGCCTTACGACTTCCCCGGCGACCCCGAATCGGTGCTCCTCCGCAACAACAAACGAGTGCTGGAGGTGTGGGGTGGGGAAGTCAAACACATCTTCTACGCGCTCACGCCCGAGTACCTCCGGGTAGACCCGGGGGATATGTCGTCCAGGATCCGGCTAAGAGACGAGCTGCAGTGCAAGAGTTTCGAGTGGTACCTGGACACAGTCTATCCTGAACACATACTACCAACGGTGTTCCAGGCACTGGGAAGGGTACGTGCATATCACATTGAGCTGGGGCCATAATTCATGAAACCTTACTAGCCTAGTTAGTTACTAAAACTGCATGGAGCTGAATGCACTTTAGTACCTAACTAGGCTTAGTAAGGTTTCATGAATTTTGCCCCTGGCTTCTTGAAAGAAATCCCCAAAACGTAAAATGATTTGGTGCCTCTTGTTCACAAAGAATGCTTAGTCATACATGTATACGAAGAAGGGATTACTTGTTACCAACGTCTAAAATGAAATCCTAACAACATCGTACCACTTTTTAAAGAAAAGGAAGACGACTGATTCCATCAATGTGTTTTATATAGTAGATGTACATGTAGCCGTTCCAGTCATAATGAAGTCTAAGATAAATGCTAAAATTCTTTGATACAATGTAGGGATTTCATCTTTTACTATCTTTCCAAGTTTCACCCCCTCCCCACTCCATTTCTGTATTTTCTCTCCCTCCTTTATATATTTTCTTTTCTTGCGCGCTCTCTCTCTCTCTCTCTCTCTCTCTCTCTCTCTCTCTCTCTAGATCCGTTTATGTTTCTCTCCTTCCCACTGCCTCCCTAACCACTCCCCTCCTCTCTCTCTCTCTCTCCGTCATTATTTGGATCTCCAGCCACAGTCCAACACATTGTGATTTTACACTTGTTTAATCTCTGAGTAATTTTTATTAATTCTTTCTGCCCAGTTGATGAACAAGGCGAACAACCAATGCCTGGATGTGCTCTCTGCATCAGACGGGAGGCGGATGGGAGCTTTCATCGCTCTGAATCCTTGTCGAGAGGGGGCGCTAGCACAGGTACAGTCACCAATCATCTATTGGGTACCGAAGTGTTGTCGTCACATCGTAATAGAGTACTGAAGTGGTGCCGTCATATGAGCACGTTGTCAAGACAACTGGTTCTAAATAAAATCACTCCAGTGAGAGGTTTATCGGTCCTATATTGTCTAGCAGTCTAAATTGAAGTTCCCACTGTGATCACTGCTGATTGCTCTACCCGCATCGTGTCTTGATAATTATGCTCAAATGACGTCATACTTCGATACTCTTTTATTGTTACGCCGTCTTCTGGTTCTAAAAAAAAAACATCACTCATGTGAAAGTTTCACTGGTCTGACATGGTCTAGTGGGCTAGTGTTGGGAACGCTCTGATCACCGATATTTGCTCAACCCACATAGTTTGCAACCAGTTGTCTTGACAACATGCCCATAGGACGCCACCCTTCGGTACTCTTTACTGTCTAGTACATCTATCGATATAGTGAACAGCAGTTGAATATGAAAGTTCTTCCCCCATTTCCGTCTCCTTTTTATCTTTACCATTTTCACTTTTTCATCTTTCCCCCTTTTTTCCATTTTCTTGTTCTCCTCCACTCCTATTTCTTCTCTTTGTTTTGTTGCTATTGTTCCATCATTCTTTCCATTCATCATCTCTTTCTCTGCTTCATTACCATGACAATGAGAACATAGTAAGTGCTTCTGTCTTTTTCTGCTGCAATGGTGTACATAACATTATATATCAGTTTAATACCTTACACAACAAAAACCTGTATAAAATTTTATTGTGATTTAGTTTAATCTTCTAATTGCCAATTGCACACCGATATGCAGTAAGTCAATGGAAAAGTCAAGGCTTCGTAGTGTGAGGGTTAATATACTTAACCAATGATAGCATTCAAGAAATCTTAACATTTGCATAGCATTAAATGTATATTTTTGATACTAGTCATTGAATACCAACAAAATAATACAAGATTGATAAATATAACATTGATAAATATGAGAGACAGTAATTTTATTGGCTCGGAACCACATCACAATATTGTAGTAATAAGTCATTCCCAATTTATGTTGGTGGGCATGGTAATTCATAAAGTTTTGTCGCCTTTTTCAGACTTTTTCCTGGAACATGGGCAGCCAACTTCAGCACGATCATTACTGCATAACGTCGAGAGAGGGCGACAGACATGTGATGTTGCTAGGCTGCCAAGACGTGCAATATGACCGCAGACTTACCAATCAGCAGTGGCAGTACAACGAAGAGGTAACTAGTTGAAAATCTCTCTTATATAACAGCATGCTTAAACTCCCTACATATTTTTAAATATAGCATGTTCTTATGATCTGTGAAAGAACATTCTGCCCTCCCCCCTCGCCTCTTCCCTTGATTAAGCTCATAAAAACAAGATTTTGATTTCATATTAGTCCTCTTAGTACCAAGCGAGGGAAAACACCTTGACTTTTGACTTATGACACCTTTTATTCACCCGTGGTATTGAGGGGGTGGAGGGGAAGAATGAGTGTTCGGCAATAAAAAAAAAATAATATTTACCTGTTTTAATCAATGGAATAATTCAATGCCAACGTCTCTTTGGTTGCAATATAGATATATATGAAATGTAAATTGAAATTTGTATGCACTTAATCTTGTGATTTTAACAAACACAAACACATACAAATGTCATGATAAGCTTGTTTGGGCAATGTAGTTAGATGTCTGTTTGTCTTTATCTCATTTTTCTTCCTGTTTATCCTCTGTCCAGACTGGAAGCATTCGGCACCACCTCACAGGACTATGCATGGGACTGTTAGAGAGAATGGACCAAAACGTCACCAAATCCTTCGCCATTTTAGAAAAATGCAGCTCAGTGCCCACGCAAGAATGGACCATCTTAGAGACATTCGTTCAGAATTCATGGCGGTAGCACCAAGCAAAATGCTCGCAATAGCCAAATGTAAATTGTGCAAGGTTAGCGACCAAAACCTGTGTGTGCCAAATTCATGTTGAAATTTATACTGCGTATAGTGCCAATGTGTGACTGTCCCGTTTTGTGTTGTATTGCCAGAACCTACAGACGGGCATGGCCGATGTCTTCTGAAGTCTCAAACACAATGTTTTTATCTGATTTCCCCAGCGGAGTGATTGATTCCCAAACTTGTGAAAACGAATATAAAATCACGTCAGGGCTATTTGAAAGCGACCAAATTTGTGCATTCTTTCTTTCTCTCGGTGAGACATCTACAGATAAACCAAGCATTCTGCATAATTGCTGACTTTCTCCAGTAGTAGCGTTAGATCATAAAACACTCTTCAACACTTTGATATACTGGATATCATTCATTAAGATACACGACAGACCTAAGATAATATTACCACCAGTAGTTAATACGTATGTAAATAACCATTATTTTGTTCGTCATTGGTACATGTTTGCACCAAACTCAATGAGCAGCAGTTAATCCGACATTGCAAGTGTTAAATCCTGTCTTCGATTCCTAGCTGCTATTTTATACTAGATGTTTATATTGTTTACACCTCTATCTTAGTTGAAGCAGTTTTGATATCTGTTTTTGTGCGAATATCCAGGACGGCATCTTCGTCGTACAGAAAAAAAAACAATTGCTTGGTATCGATTCCTGAGATGACATTAGGGCGCTTTGTTTAGATCTGTGTGGACGTGCGTTGCATGGCGTTCACGTCCAATGACGTCCCATAAAAGCTTTGCGCATGCCCCAATCTTGAGTGCGGGGGACTCGTGTTCATGAAGACGGCAAATCCCGTGTCAACGCGTTCTTGATTCTGGCACTGGACAGGGTCCAAGTTTTGGGCATGCGCAAAGCTTCAATATGACGTCACGGGACCCGAGCGCCGCCCACGTGCATACAAATCTACAGCACCGTACTGTCCGACACTCCGTTGTGTCAGTGGTATACCAGCTTCTGACACGTCTCCGCACAGGACAGCATATGCTGCAGCTGCCGCTCCGCCAGAATCTTGCCCCCACATTTCTGGAGAAAAAAATGAAATCAATCCATATTGCATCGATAAATAAGTAAGTAACTCTATTGGTTCTATTTCGACAAAATATAATATGTACTAAACACAACAAAAAAGTAAGCCCCCCCCCCCCCCCCCCCAAGCTAAATGACATATCTTTTAATCGAAGAGGTTTTGGGCAACATAATTTAGCAGGATTGTTCCTTCACTTCTTGACTAACTTCTGTGTAAAAATCACATTAATCCAATTACATGTAGTCATGCATGAGTGGGCCAATTTTAAAGGCAAAAAATTCACTTGTCAAAAGTCACAAGGGTAATTGTTCATGCCCTTTTAACAATACATTTTAGTATTTTTTGTGCAATTTTTAAAGTGTTTTTACTCAACCATGACTTTATATGCTTACATAACAGGTCATGTTACATCTTTGTCAAAATATCCAGAGTTTTATTTTTTTCACAAAAATAAAGGGTTTTTAAAAGTTTCAAACTCAAGTCGGTCGTTGTGCATGGCGATCTACCACCATATCTTAAACGTGTTTCATCCTAAATTCCTGGGGGGGGGGGGGGGGGGTTAAGGAAAGATGAGGCATCATGAGGTACTTTGAGCACTGCACTACAAATAAAGAACTTTGGAAGCGAGGCCCCTCCCCCTCTCTCTCTCTGTCTCTCTCTCTCTCTCTCTCTCTCTCTCCCTCTCTCTTCCTCTCTCTGTCTCTCTGTCTCTCTCGTGGAGAATGTGAGATCTGACTATCAATGTGTAATGACGTATTATAATGTTATTTCCTAACATTGCTTTTGTGGAAGTTATCAGTGAGTGGAAGCTATGTTGTATTGTACTGAAGAAGAAATAAATATGAATTAGGAAAGTATTGCATCAGTATCGAACTTCTCTTGATGTGCATGAGCTGATAAAAAATGGTTGAATGAAAAAACAATAAGAGTATGGAGTGAGGTGGATTGGATGAAAGATTGGATGAGAGAACATGGGCTGCATCAATAGTATGGGGTTGCATTTTGTTCGTGATAATCGTTTGACAGTTAAGAATCACAATTTACAGTTATATCCACAAAATTAAAAAAAATATATACCTGTATTATACATTTACGATTATCTCGTGAATCAAGATTGATTATTGAATTATTACTGTGTGTGCGAAGCGAAATGCTGCTATATTGGATGTATGTGTACCGATGGTAACATTAACCACCAGTAGCACGTTAAGGGTTCATGAACGTTAGACTCGGTACAAATTACTCTTGGACCTCCCGAAAAAGAGAAGATGTTTTTCAAGCTCATGTGTCATAAATGATCATGTTAAAAGTAGACCGTCCCTATTGCAGACCTAATTCTGAAAGTTCCCTGACTTTGTCATCATTTGAGAGAGAGTGGCTATATAACCTTTCACTGGAATCGACAAAGCGTAATATTCGGTTTTGAGGAAATAATCTTCGATCATTGATCGAGCTTTTTTTTTTCGTAAAACGAAAATAGTCAAATCTCAGTGAATACTAGTTAGATTTCCATTTATTCTACGCGAGTTATAGTCCCTCTGACCTTAAAATTTCACATTTGGCATCCCAAAGATACGTGCTAAACATGTGTAAACTTTCATGAAGTTTGCAGATGTTTGTAAAAGGGACAGGCCATATTGAAGAATCTTCAAGACGTGACTTTGTGTACCCTTTTTCCTTGCACGAAAATATAAAATATCGATACCTAATTATCTTTATGCGTATCGATCGTGTGATGCCCCTGTGTCATGTTCCAGTATTTCGCATTTCATTGCCGAGAGTAACACCATTATGACGTCATACCTTCGTGACGATCGTGCCATCTGCTAGTTTTCGTAGTCGTTGGGGGCGTGCTCTGTCTCGTATCTCCTCTAATGCCTGCATGTCACAAAAATGTTTAGGATGATAATGATAGTAATGTTAACGAAAATCATGAAAGTGTCAACTCGACAGTTCATCACACGACTGTGATGGCTTATTACCCTTGGTATAGTCGCCCTGTGATACACGAACTCGAAACAGCTGATCAGTAGTATAATTCCTGTCAGATACCCGTGGGTGAAAAGTGGTCTTTCTATGCAGGTGGTGGCTACAGCAGGTTTGGCTCTAATCTTATAAGGGGTAATTTAATAATGAATAAATATAAAAAGAAAGTAAGAGACAGAGATGAAGAGATGGACAGTGAGTAAGAGAGATAGAGAAATAGACAGAGAGAGGGAGAACGAAATATAAACAATCCAATTAGTCATGCATGAGTGGGCAAATTTTAAAGGCAAAAATGTCACTTTTCGAAAGTCACAAGGGTAATTTTGGGATTTTGTCACATGAATTTTTGATGAGTTCCATTTCTGGTGCATAATTTATGTCCTTTTAATGTTTATCATCCATCTCTCGATGCACTAATACCTATCCCGACCCTAAACCCATTGTTCTGGTTGAGTAAGCACCGTTTAAAAAATACTCATCCCTATTGAGTTTGAAACTTTTAAAAACCCTTTATTTTGGTGAAAAAATAAAACACAACAAAAAAAGTTAGTCCTCCATAAATATCACTCAAACATGGCACGAAAATGACTTCTTATGTTTACATACCAGGTCATCTTACATTTTTGTCAAAATATCCAGAGTTTTATTTTTTTTACCAAACTAAAGGGTTTTTAAAAGTTTCAAACTCAAGAGGGATAAGTATTTGTTAAACGGTGCTCACTCAACCAGAACAATGGGTTGAGTGTCGGGATAGGTATTAGTGCATCGAGAGATGGATGATAAACTTTGAAAGGACATAAATTATGCATCAGAAATGGAATTAGTCAAAAATTTATATGACAGAATCCCAAAATTACCCTTGTGACTTTTGAAAAGTGACATTTGCCTGTAAAGTTTGCCCACTCATGCCTCATGACTAATTGGATTAATGTGATTTTCACATTGTTGTGTTTATATATATATATAGAGAGAGAGAGAGACAGACAGACAGACAGACAGAAAGAGACGGAGGGAGATAGGTAGTGAGAAAGGAAAAAGGAAGAGACAGAGATGGGAGGGAAAGTGGCAAATTTAGAGTGGTGGAGGACACCATGTGAAAGTGTCGTTAGGCTACTATGTGAGAGAGAGAGTGAGAGAGAGAGGGGGGGGGGGGAAATACTAAACATTAACGAGCATACATGTAACATGTTTTACTTCTGTACAGCGAAGCAAACATTGCCAAGCCTTCGTAAATGTGAAGAACTTACCACGTCGAAACTTCTGTCCTTCTTGAAGAGCGCGTAGCCCTTCCGGAAGATCCCGTACCCCCTTTGGCACCACCACCCAACCCTGGGGAGGAGGTTGAAGGGTGGGGGGAGCCACTCCCATTGGTCGTACTCAAGCATCATGCGCGTGCGCGCGAAATGCCATTCCATACGAGCGTTCGCCTGCAGGAAGTACATGCAATGACATTGGGGCGTTCACACACGAACAATAAGAGAGAATTCTGACTGAGGTCGGAACATCGATCTCGAACTCTGACTGTTTTCTGTGTTTGGGAACGCCCGTAATACTAGGTGTATTTTTATTTTTAAAAAGTATTAAAAATTAGTTACAACTCGAAACAAGCTGAAATTTGCATAGCGTAAAGTCCTAGGATGTTATCTTTTTTAGAATCAGGTTTCGTGGCTTGTCATGAATTATTATTTTTACAATAATTCTTTAAATCTTTAATGAGATTTTTTAATATGTGGACAAATTTAGACCTCAAAATGTGTGTGTATCAGATGATTAATTCAAAACACAACAGAACCCATTGCGCATCTAAAACGATTCACATACCTTGGCTTTTATGATGTGTACATTTATAAAAGCAGAAAAATGAAAGAAACATATTAATAAAGGTATGACGAAAATCCGCCAATGAATAAGAAAGTTATGATCTTTTGAAATTTTGATTTTGTGACGTCACATGCGAGGTGCTCTCCCATATGTTGTGTGCTGTATGATTCCATAAATGACTCTTTTGTTCTGTTTTCGATGAAGATTTTTGTTCATATAATATGTGTGTAAAAACGTGTTGCTAATGCATATGCTAATGCTAATGCATATCCTTTTGAGAAAAAAATCCAAGAGTACACATCATATGGAAGGTACCTCACAGAGGACGTCACAAAAACTTTAAAAGATCATAACTTTCTTATCCTTTGACGGGTTTTCGTCAAATCTTCACCAACATGCTTCTCTTATGTTTCTGATTTAATTAATCAACTGTCGAATTTGAATTTTCAACCTTTTCAGTGTGTTGTCCAATTGAACATTTAAAAATCACTTGACCCATATTTTGCTTTGACAAATAATTTCTAAGGTAATATTTAAACACTGAACGCTCAAAATGACTTCATCTTAAGCAACAATTTATGTTCTTTCATGTGATCCCTTAATATTTTGAATAGCATATTTGTGGTACTTGGTCCCGAATCTGCACGGCTAAGGCGCTCACCTCTACCCTGGAGTACGTGTTGCTGAGCATAGCGATGAGTGCGTTGAGCATGATCGTGGTGACGAGTACCATGTAGATGCCGAACAGGGCCTGGCCTACGTTCGCCGTCAGCCAGAGGTTGGGCGGCAGGGACAGGGTCTCCGTTCCCGTCTGGCCGAAGACTGCCCAGAACAGAGCCCTGATGGACTTCAGTAGTCTGCGGTGAGCGCCGGGAGGAAGGCAATGCCAAACATCCATCAGAATATTTATAGTATATCATTACGAAATGAAAACTACTGACACCGACAGCGGAAAATCAACATTATGTCATTGAGAAATGAAAAGTGGTGACCCCGTCACAATTAAATATGTCGTGTCGAATATATTTTTTTGCTGTAACTAGTCTGAGGAGATTAAGGGCATAGTTCACCCATGAAATTAAGTTGGTTTCGATAAAAGCAGACACATGAAAGAAACTTATTAGCTATCACTGTCTCACCATCCCTGCTTGACTCACGTTTCGAACGACGTCCGCTCGCAGGCATCTCCCGACCCGATGGTAAGGCACTCGGCGTCGTTCTCCGTGGCGTAGGTGGAGTAGAGCTGCGTGAAGCCCAGGGCGAAGGCGACAATGACAAAGATGAAGAGGCAGGCGAAGCGGCATACGTCCATCAGTATGTCGCCGAAAGAAATCTGCAGCGGGCCAACGAACTGGTATTCGACCGTAGCGTGGAGTAGACGGAGGAACGACATGATGTTGGCGACTGGGTGAGGACAAATTAATGCATGAATATCGATTGTCATTACCGCGTTTCGCTGATGTTTTTTATTTTGTTATTGTATCTGTGATATATTGACTTTTATCATGTTTGTACATTAACCTTTCGTACAGTGGTAAAAATAGAAACCAATAACCAATGACGAATACAAACAGAGCCATGTTGCAATGAAATACCATCGATGGTAACTTTGCTACTAATAGCAATTTATATGGATACCTAGCATTTCATTGGCTGTCAAGCGATGTTACCTTGGTGGTTATCAGTGATGACAGAGTTACCATTAATGGCAAGTTTTATGCAGCGGGGCTTTGTCGGTTTGAATGTAACAAAAATTGAGGTAAGTCTGATCGGAAGGAGAGGCTCAAAAAGAGTCAGTAGTTCGGACAGTTCGCATTATGATCAGATGGGGATGAAATCATCATTCAAACCATGGTGATGATGACAAAGATGATCATCATAATAATGATGATGATGATGACGATGATTGTGATGATTAATGATGATCATAATGATAATTAATGGTGATGGTAATGATGATTAATGATTGTGATGATGATGATGATGATGATGATGATGATGATGATGATGATACTGAAGACGATGTTCACATAGAAGATGAAAGGTGAGAATTAGACATTTGTAACCGCAGATATAGAAGCTAAATAACAAACAAAACAATCCAAAGAAATACAGAGAGAGAGAGAGAGAGAGAGAGAGAGAGAAGAACATAATCATTCGTACGTGCGAAGCAGATCTCCCCTACAAGCCGCGGGTCGAACGTATCCCAGGTGCGCCGAGACACTTCGTACTTATCGTGATGAAAATGGAAGATCTCAGCCACGTACAAATTGTGTCCTATTGTTTCAATGACTGTTCCATTGCTGTACCGACATAAAAGAAAAGGATACCACCGTGTTAATGCCTAGTTCACACCGACGCCGAATGTCGCGCTTTAAATCGGTGATCAATTCGGCGTCATACTTTTCACGATCTCCTCAGCACAGTTCACACCGACGCCGAATGTCGCGCTTTAAATCGGCGATCAATTCGGCGTCATTTTTGTGTACTTTTCAAAAAATCTCACAAAGTGTGTCAATTGGTGACAGAGCATACAAAGTGGGGTCACCGCTTAAAACCAAGCTTTCCTACGCTTTGAGCAAAACTTTGATAAGCTTTGTTACGCCTTGATAGCTTTAACACGCTCTCCCCGTTTTACGCAATTCGTGACAGATCGCCTCAAATCTTTAAACAGTTTAAAATTTTTGGGCGCTCTTGCCGAAAATCCCAAATAGGTCAAAGCTTTCTCACGCTCTATTACGGTCTTTACGCTTTAATCAAGCTTTGTTACGCTTTGCCGCCGCTTTGCTCGCCGCCGATTTAATTCGCCATCAATTTGGCGTCGGTGTGAACTAGGTATAAGAAAAGACAGCTATTTATTCAACTTCAATCTCAAGTGCATTGATCTTCACTCACTTTAAAAAGAACAACAAATATTCAGTAACAATAACAATATTCACAAAGTAGTCAATAACAAAAAGACAATACTCATGTGAAACTTGAGTGAAGTCATTTGCAATGTACACCTTGTGTTATTAAGGCAATATCCGCATCAATTAATGCGAATATAAAGCATACACACATAAACAAACATGATCAAACAACTAAGAATGATATCCATCTAACAAAACATGCAGAACATGCTATGCGGTGTTTTTTCTTATTGTTATTATCATTATCACTATCATTACTATTATTTTTATTATTATTATACGTGTAAATGATTAATATTCTTCGCTTTTTCCATAAGGCCTTGTTTCAAACACTGATGCTAACCTAATGTGGTAAGACAAAGAAACACAGTGTTAAAAATAATGTTGCTATTAAAAAAAAGGTTTCTGAGCCTTTCTGATCGCATTAATTGATTAGGACTGGTTAAATTGATTAATTAAATTGATTTAATTGATTGATTAATTGGTTAATTAATCATTCCGGTGGACAAGATCAATGGAATTCATTAAATTTAGAAAATCACCCTTTCACACGCCATTGAATATGATAAATATATATGAAACATTACATTGTAATACTTGACAGTATTATATAATTTATTTACTAAAATTCGAATCCACCGTGGCTACCTTACCTATAATATAAATCGTAGGTTCCATTCTGAAAGATAAAAACAATACAAAAATTTGGCTTCAATCAATTTGCTGTGATACAAAATCCACTCCAAAAGCAATGTTGTCATACTCAACGGTATTTTGAAAGTGGTTGGGGTAGAAAATAGTGGGGTGGAGTTAGGAAGGGGGTATCTCCCGACGGGTGCTCAAGATCAACCCATCTCATCCCATCCCACCCCACCCCAACCTGCTCAATAGTTCTGACAATATCACGACTCCGTGGTACATTATCGAAAGTACAATGGGAAAAGGCCTACATTGATTTTAAAAAAATGATAAAAATCAGACGCCATCAGAAGGTTATTCGTGATTAACCATCTTATCATCTAACCCTGCAATCTTTCTCTGCAAATTCCTCTCCTCCTTTTTTTCTCCCCCTTTATTCATTACTTGTTCATTTTGCAAATGATATTGTCGTGCGTTACCATGGCAATTGTCTGTAATGATCAATGTCGACGAAGTGTCATTCACAGAATCTCCCCTTCCTCACTTTAACTCTATCAGTTCCATCGAGGCATAAAATGTGTTAATAAGTCAGTGAGGTTTTTCTGGATTGCTACTGAGATGGTCAAAAGAGCCAACATGTTCCTCTCACCCACGTGCCGCTAAGGTTGACCACGATGTAGGCCCAGTGCAGAGCGATTGACATGAAGTCTAGCATGTGCCAGTAGATGCGGAGATAAGCGCGTAAACCTTGAGTGTAGACCATCAACATGTGTTGCCATGTCAATCCTACCATTAAAAATGGAAAGAAGTTTGATTAAAATTGTCCCAAGGTGCAGAATAATCATACTTTTTCGTATGTTGTCACGTCAGGAAATAATATACAAATATACCAAGCTGTGAGATTGTATAGTGGAAATTATCTATCTGAGGAGGGAGTGGCATAGAACTATTTTTTCCGAGGGGCGAAGCCCCCGAGGAAAAAATAGTAACTTATGCCAGTCCCTCCGAAGATGGATAATTTTCACTATACTTTCGAACTCAATGCTTGGTATATTTGTTTTATATCCCTTTTGTAAAACAATAACTAATAAATACTATTTAGAAAATAGTAAAACTTTCGGTAACACCATGTGGTTGTATGTCGCCTTTTTTTTTCTCTGTCTCGATATCGGTTCATCCCAGGTAAATGCGCAACACACCGCGCATTTCAATTATGCGCGCACTAATTTACGCCCGCTCAGGTAGAGAGCATGCGCAGTAGTGCCAAGGAAGAAAATAGTAAATGGAGCATGCGCAGTCCTCCCCATGAAAAAATAGTGAAAAATATCCGGAGCTGAGGCAGATATAGTCAAATTATTTTGTAGTCTGCGATCATCAATTGACCAATCACGTTCCCAGAATACTCATGAATATTCATAAAAGGGATATAAAAATAAATATTAGTTCGCCATTTAAGATACAAAGCTGTGATTGGCTCACAGCTCGTTACGTCATAACGATTGTGAGGATTGTAATTAGCATATCCTCTGACATGTCTGAAGATGACTTGGGAAACGAGTTATTTGCTGGAGTTTCTCGAAACCGCTCTCTTCGATAGTAAGCAAATAATAAACGTTGGTGAGGGTGATGGGACGAACTATCATTTCCGAGGCGATCTGGATGTAGCTATCTTTCCGGAGCACAGCAGAGGAAAGATAGCGTATACATTCAGATCGCCGAGGAAGTGATAGTTCGTCTCATTGCCTGAAACCAAAAGTTGATTATTTACTTTATATTCCACATCTAAGACCAACTATCTATACCAAAAATGTCAATTTGACGTAAAAAAAGTAATGTTTGCTTCTCCATAACCCCGAGCCTCTGCCATGGGGAACATGCGTAATGACGCGCGTTAGGACGCGCGTTAGGACGCCTTAGTAATCAATTGATAGTCCGAGTGTAACGCACTTTTATTTCGCGCGTACTCAAATATTGTTCACGCATTAGGACTGTGAGGAGTGAAGAGATCAGCGAAACCAAAAAGTACTTTCACCAAGAGTGTAACGAACTTTTCTTCTCAGATTGGCAAAACTACGCTTTATCACGTGATCGACTCTTGACCAATCATATAGCAACATTCTTTTATCAGGCAAAAGGAAGAACGATTGTGAAACATTAACTGATGACGCTCTCGTATATTGACCCTATAATAATCAATGAAATTCAGACACTCTTAATTTCAAAAGATCGCAGACTCCAGCTCTCGTTTGGTGCTCAGCAACTTTCACACATTTTGAACCTGCTATTAAACCGCTCCGTTCCAGATATAACTGTATGTTCTCTGTAATATGAGGTCAATGGAAAGATGGTCAATCTGTGCAGTAAAAATGGCTGTATCACCTACCCATGACCCACACCCAGACAGCCATGAAACGGGAGCCCAATGGGAACAGACTGTACACGTATAATATACAGTTCAGCCCGTCCACGTTGTAGCGAAAAGCCATAGTGGTGGGGCAGTCGACCAGGGTGATCGATATCCCGATCGTCATGAAGAGCAAGACGAGAACGAACCCTACGTGTGAACACGTTTGGAGTACGTGCTGGACGAATCTGTGACCGGGCAAGATGTGTGGGAACACGTCAGCATCATTTGTTTATTGCTCAGTCAACGTTATTTATCGCTATTCTTGTATTATAATTAATTATAGGATGAGAACAATGCATAAATACTGTAATACAATTTCGTGTAATAAAGAGATACCTCTTATAAACATGAGCTAATATTAACTGAACAGAGCTTCATGATGATACATGTATCACGTTCTGTCATATAAATGTAATGATATAGCGAGTAGGGCAAAAGGAACGAAGAGAGATATAAATTTGTGAGAAAATAGCCCATTGTGATAAATGGTTATACGCTACAATATCTGTTATCAGATCGATCGCATCGACACCCCAAATGTATTGTGGACATTGCTTCTTTAGGCCCTTTTCCGAGCACGCAGACTGCCACTGCCCATTGTGACATGTAACACAAGAATGTCTCTCTCTCTCTCTCCCTCTCTCTCTCTCTCTCTCTCTCTCTCTAATGCGAATTGGATCAAAATCTTGGCATTTAAGTGCATAATGTGGATTATTTCCCCATTAATGCACACAAATTCCATGGGTCCCATTTCGTCAGGCAAACAAAGGGTTAGAGCAAACGCTATCAGCCTGTCATACGTAACTATGGGGATGGGGGGGGGGGGGGTTCGCAGCGGAACCCCCAGCGCCAAACTTCAGGTGGCGAGTGGTAGATTGGAGAGACAAACCGCTTGATGTACGTGGGAGAGTGAACTTACGGCGTGGCCATGAGGCGGTCAAACCAGCGGACGCACGGGACGTCCTTTGGGAGCATGATGTCGAGCAGGCAGATGACGGGAGAGAGCAGGGCGAGAGCGATGACGAGGATGCCCCTCACGACGCCGTGGTAGCTGCCCCAGGCGATGGGTCCCTTGCCGAACCACCACTCGTGGCAGTACTCCTGACAGAAGCTGTGCGAGACGAACTGAGCAACCAGAGAACGATGGCCTAGTTTGGTTAACTCCATAGACACCACTGATGTATTTTTGCACAGGACCATGTTGAACATGTGTTTTCAACTATTGAAACTTAAGGCCCGGTCACACCGCTCGAACTTTGTTGGAGCGTTCCTTGAACAGTAGGGAGAGGGGCCGAATTTCGACACTAGGAGGAGGGACCATCAGTGGTGGCAAAGCGTATACGGCGTTGCTTTAACGGGGGCCAACTGCTGTTAAACAGTGGTGAACGGTAACGAGCGGTGACGATTTTTTTTTTCGTCACCGCTCCAGGAACGCTCCAGAAAAGTTCTGGCGGTGTGACCGGGCCTTTACCAGGGCGGTGTTTCACCAAGCTATTCTTAAGCTAAGAACGACTCTACCCACGACTGGTGATCCTTAGTTGTGCTAAATCAGATTGTCAATGATTTGTAATCCCATCAGCTAAAGTTTTAATCTGATGTTTATCAATGAAAATTCTGGTTGTTAAATTATTGTCTGAAGACTAAGTTTATGACTTGCCAAACTTGATTAAGATTGTTGGAATTTAGCTCCCACTATGTTCAAACAGGAACAGAATGGAATGTCTCATTTAGCACAAGAAAGGGTAACTAGTCGTGCGTAAAGTCGTTCTTCGAATAAGAACCGCTTGCTGAACCACCCCCAGTGATGATAACTATATAGCAACAGCAGCAAAGCTGAAAGCCCATTGAAGTTACCATCAATGGTAAGTTACAACAATTGGAAATATAGATCCATGCAACAGAGTCCAGGTAAAAGATCCAAATAAGCAGAGAGTAGCAAGACTGGCACAGGACTGGTCGATAAAAGTAACACTGGCATCAGTTAAAGTGCAAAGGAGCCGAGGGGGGGGGATGAACAATCAGCAAAATAAAACTGGGGAAGATTACCGAAACAAAAAAGAAAACATAATATGTACGCCCCCTTCTTTGGCGAACAACTGTACGGCTCTTTTAAGTTTCCCCATGGGGTCTGAGGTTAAGGGAAACGCCCCTCACCCCCCCCCCCTTTTACCCCACCCCGTCCCCTGGATGAGGAGTCTCGCACTAGTAGCCAGTACTCCAGTTGCACGACTCTCTTGAGTCTGCCCATGGGGTGTGAGCCTAAATGAAACGCCCCCCTCAACCCCCACCCCTGGACGAGGAGTCTCGCACTCACCACCCTGTATTCAAGCTGCACGACTCTCTTGAGTCTGCCCATGGGGTCTGAGGTTAAGGGAAACGCCCCTCACCTCCCCCCCCCCCCCCCCCCGCGGTCCCCTGGTTGAGGAGTCTCGTACTCACCACCCTGTACTCAAGCTGCACGACTCTCTTGAGTCTGCCCATGGGGTCTGAGGGGATTCCCCTCTTCGAAACGCTCCTCCTCGACCCGTCTGGCCGCTTCTGCTCGTTGAGGGCCTCCCAGATCTCGTCCTTGGACGTCGCGGAGTCCAGCAGCTTGGTCAGCAGCAGCTCCAGGTTGCGGTGGATGACGTCATAGCTTTGGGAGAAGCTTGCCGGGATGAGACGCTGCTTGCTCTTCAGCATCTCTCCCCACATCAGGGCCGTCTCGATGGGATCATCCGCGGTAAGTAAGATATAGACCGCGCTGGTCACCGACTGGTACCACTGTAGTCGGGCGAGGGCGCGCTCCAGAGGGTCATTTTTAACTCGAGCGAGAGTCACCTGCTCAGTGGGCATAACGGCTCCATGGTCTACAAGAATCTGGTTAAGAAAAAAAAAGCCAGCGAAGTAATATTTCTTTCAAAGAACTGTAAACTCATTTTAAAATAGGGGAGAACTAGAGCTAATTGTGACTGGCGTTGGACAAGCGTAGAGGGAACCCTATCACGAATATCCCATCGATATTCCAATGATCTTTATTGCAGAGTAACGAGTCGTTTGAAGAGTGCTTATTTTATGAACGGCGTTTTGTGCGAGACGATAACTCACCAACGTGTACATCGATAAAAGTGTGGTATTACAGCTAGGCAACTCTCGATACAACCATGACAGCGAGAACGGTGCAACGAGGTTTCGTTCCAGCGCGCCTGGCAATTCTCTGAGATCCAACTCCAAACACACACAAACCTATGGCACATACAAAGTGTTCTTCTGGTTTTTTTTTACCTGCGCGATCTCAAGATTGTTCAAGACTGACGCCAAGATGAGCGGGCTGGTGTATGCAGGAAACTGTCTGGTCACTGAGAAGCTATTCACGATGTCCACCCTCAGTCCGTCATCCTTCAAGGTCAAAGGTGAGAATGACGTATGCATTTAATTTCATTTCACGTTTCATATCTACCGAGGGATGTCCTTCTAGTTACGAGGACTGCTCTTTCAAGGAGCCCCGGCAGTTATTTTTTAATTACAACAGAGACATGATATAACAGTATTTATAATAGATACAACGATAACCAATGGATACAGAATTTAGCAGAACTAACGAATATCAGAATGTGAAAATTGTACACATTAAGAAAAAAACTCATATGGGGTTTGTGACGTTGCGAGTGATCGTTATTCATGCCAACTTCATGACTTATTTAAAGGCGAACATTATCTTCAAAAGGTAGGCAATGTTGCGCCACCTATATCGTCAGATTCACTGAATATATGTTTATTTCAATTTAATTATGTATTCATCAAATAACACAAAAACACCACTATGAACAATTAATTACAGGTATCGCCAGAGAGCCGATGGAATATTAAGTGTGATGGCCTAACATAAGACTTAATACAATGCACAATAAATTGTACTTTATCACTTCAATTACTGGAAACAAGAAAAATCATGTGAAAAGTACATCAAAACAATTACCAAGAATGAATGATGAAATGTACAAAAGGAGAACCCATCCGAACATGAAACACACATCATTGACCAACCTTAAACTAATTATTAACAGCTATGGTAATATACTCTACTAGAGAGGTAACATACCGCCTCGTATTGGTTGAGAGGGTCGCTGTTGAACCGTACGATCTCCATGACAGCGGGGACGTTCTGTGATTGGATGGCGTGCAGCAGGGCGTCGTCTATGGGCACCCTCAGGCGGAGCAGGGCCTTCAACACATCTGGGTGAATTATGACATTGGTGAGGTAGTTAAATAATTAAAACATTAGGCATTCAGTTAAGTAGTTAGTTTTTAGCTACACGAAAAAGTAGTTACGTCATTAAACGTTTAGTTGGCTAGCCAGGTACTTAGTAGTTGGTTAGATTGTTTGGATTAGTTCTAGGTTTGCTTAATGTTAACATTCACGTGTAACTAGAAAGATTTGCGCGGCAAGAACTTTTATTTTTTTGCAGCCGGGAAATTTACTTTCGGGTTTATTCATTCTGCTTCATTTGTGTATTTTTGTCTCTCTTCTCGCTCTCTCTCTCTCTCTCTCTCTCTCTCTCTCTCTCTCTTTCTCCAGCTCACTGTCTTTTCCCTTTTTATCTATCCGCCTCTTTTCCCCATACACACGCGCGCGCACACATTTACCATGTTCACACATAGACATTCCTTCCCATTTATCTCACTCTATTCATCTCCGTCTGTCCGTCTCTTTTATTTGTAACACTCCTACACAAGTTCATACACTATTAGTAACTCATGAATAAAACACTTATGACACATTTCAGTTCCATGCATACATACATTGTTACCATTTAATTTTTTCCCGTGGTTGTCCTTCGCAGAATTTTATTTTGCATCGTGAGTGCGTATGTTTTGCTTTTGCTCTAATATAAAACGATTTCCAGCGGAAATTCTGAATACCGAGGCACTTTTTGATTTAATCTTCTGTTTTTATTGTATGGGGCATTGAGTTCCAAATAGTTAAAAACAAGAGCACCCAAGTAGTATAATGTGATGAGTTGAAACTGCTTCTTGCGTTTTTTCCCTATATCCCCAGTTGGTTTCCCGCTTCAAGTAGCCCCCCCCCCCCCCCCCCGTGCTGTGTGCCCCCCTCCCATCCCGCTTCCAGCACATTCTACTCTTCTTCTCAGACTCCTCTTCTCAGACTCCTCCTCCTGATGTATAATTCTGGAAAAATGATGAAAAAAGTGGTGAATTGAATTTTGTCCTACACATTCTTAGTCTCATTTAGACAAGGGCGATGTTAACAGTGGAGAAGGAAGGCAAGGAGAAGGAGAAAGAAGGGGAAGGGGGAATAGCGAGAGAGAGAGAGATATAGATAGATAGATGGAGAGAGAGAGAGAGAGTGATAGAGAAAGAGAGAGAGAAAGAGAGAGAGAGAGAGAGAGAGAGAGAGAGAGAGAGCGAGATAGAGAGAGACGGAGGGGGGGTACGGGGGAAGAGGAAGGGTACGGGGGAAGAGCAAGAGAGAGAGAGAGAGAGAGAGAGAGAGATAGAGAGAGAGAGAGAGATAGATAGAGAGAGAGAGAGAGAGAGAGAGAGAGGGAGAGAGATAGATAGAGAGAGAGAGAGAGAGAGAGAGAGAGAGAGACGGAGGGGGGGGGGGGGGGGTACGGGGGAAGAGGAAGTGAGAGAGCTACCTTGTGCATAAATATGGAAATGTAGGGTGGGGTGTGAACCGATGAAGGGATAAAGAAAAACTTTGAAAATGAATTGTTGAAAAACTTTAGATACATCGTGTACTATCTTTGTCACTTTGAGCGCATTACGACATATACATGTACTATTTTTTTAATGTATTTTTTATTATTTTCCCTCAAATCAATTGAACAAATCATTTTTAATTAAGCTTGGTACATTGTACATTGATATTTTGAATTAAACATAAATTGCAATAGTTATAAAAAAAAAGAAGAAAAAAATACTATGGTCATGATAACGATCTATTCGCTATTTACTGACAAGCTTGTGAAAACTACTTTGAGTGAATTTATTCAAGTGAATTCACTTGTCCGAATGTAATTGAAAAAACAAAAAATTATATGTTCATTATTCTGTTAATGTTTAACGTATTACATACAAATCAACCTCGTAAAATGTGAAATAACAGTGTGAATATTTACCAGTTTTGACTGTGTCTTGATGCATGTTGTGATGCTTCTCTCATGTATCGCGTCCATGTCCCCATTAACTTGTTTCTCTTTCTCCTCCACCTCTTCTTTCTATATGCAACGTCCTAGGCCTACTGTCCCGGGGTAGATTGACCTGGGAATAAAACAATTATACAACATTGTAATACATTAGATGGAAGAGTATAGACTTGAAAATAAACGTCGAATAATGTTGTTACTTTAAGTTCAAATGTGACACATAATACTGTCTTCTTTTTATATGTCACGGGTTATACTTGTACAGATTAAATTAAAGAATACTAATTAAATTAAAGAAACTCTCCCCATAATTGGTTTACAAATAATTAATCAAACTTAAAGGCCCTGGAACAAACACATGAAGAAGAGGTGAAAAGGAAGACTATTTAATGGATTTTAAATGTCAAAGGACTTTATTAAAAGAAATAGATGATTGATCAGTCAGATGAAAGGCAACAAAGAAAAAGCGCTACAAGGAAAACTCTACACAAAGAAAACCAAAGAAAACCATTATACAAAGAAAACCAACACAGCACGTCGTGCTGACTTGTGTTAAGTACGTTACAGTCCCGAGCTGTTCATTAACAGACATAAAAAGAATAAATCAGTACATGGCTATAAACAACTATTAATATAAAATCATCGTAAATGAATAACTACGTAAATACATGAATCAATTAATATCCTTATCAATCACATGGACCATGTTCATATAAAAATAATTCATTCACAATCAAACACATTGATATTATTTATAGTCCATCAATTTACATTGTAATCAAGTGTCTAAATTAAACTACACATGTACAAACAAATAGAATATTTACCTCATTAGAATTAACAATACTGGTGCCTCATCATCAGCCCCTTTAACAAACGACGACAGACCGATGGTGGCAACCTACGTATTAACACATTTAAAAGAAAAACAGTTCTTACTACTCTACACAAAACATTAAATACTACTAATCACTCACAAACTCACCCAATCAACATATCATATTATACAATTATTTTACACTACTATGGAATCATTGACATGAAATTATTAATTTAAATAATTAAGCATAACAAAACAATTGAATTTTAACTTACATGTATTAACGTCAACGACAACGGCAAAATGTCTGTGAAGTGTCTATCTCAAGTAAAAAATAGAATGAAAACAAAAAGAGCTTATAAATCGTTCTAATTATAAAGCGCGCGGTTACCAGGGCAGCGCACGCGAATCGCGCGCGCAGCCATGGTAACCTAGAGCATGGTTCGCGCATGCGTGATAAGACAACCCAAAAAAAAAAAAAAAAAAACGTGAGAGGATAGATTGATCCTCTCACACACACCACTGCCTAAATAATTGCCGTCCCCGGCAATAAAAAACATTACAATTTATAAAATATGACTTTAAAAATACATATCGAACTACCCGGGACATTCAACAAGTAATGACACTATAATATTCGCAATAATGAATGACTATACAATATAGTTAATATTTTCAATGGTAATATTAAAAAGAAATACAGAGGTCGTCGCGCACGTTACCAGAATTTCTCGAATCTGACATACCAGATAATGATAAACATAAGAAATGAAAAATATGTCACAGTTTTCAAAAACGCAAGGTAGCTTCATGTCATTGGTGTCGCTGACGAATAACACTATATACAATACATGACTAAAAGCTCTATGTTCATCCACCTGCACATGAAGTATTAGTGTTAAACACTTTGTAAAGTACATGACTAAAAGTTTCATGTTCATCCACCTGCACATTAAGTATTAGTGTTAAACACTTTGTAAAGTACATGACTAAAAGTTTCATGTTCATCCACCTGCACATGAAGTATTAGTGTTAAACACTTTGTAAAGTACATGACTAAAAGTTTCATGTTAATCCACCTGCACATGAAATATGAGTGTTAAACACTTTGTAAAGTACATGACTAAAAGTTTCATGTTAATCCACGTGCACATGAAATATCAGTGTTAAACACTTTGTAAAGTTCATGACTAAAAGTTTCATGTTAATCCACCTGCACATGAAATATTTCTGTACTTGTTAAAACCGCAAAGTAGCTTAGTGACATTGGTGTCATTGAAGAATGAACACTATGTGAAGTACATGACTAGAAGCTTCATATTAATCCACCTGCACTTGAAATATTGTTGTCCTCAACAATTTACAACAATTGATCATATGATATACATAATACAAAATGTCACTTTCTCAATGCTAGCTCATCTCATTTATGTCTGAGGCTGTGGTTCGTCACCATACCGCTTTGGAGATCTGTGGTCTCTTTCCGATCGACGTCGACTAATTGCCGTATCGTCCTGTTCGATATTAGCAAAGTCTTCAACGTCGTCCTCTATTTCGGAAAATGTGCAGGCCGTGAGCAAATTGCGGTGGACAGCCTTTTCCTTTCCCGCCACATCTTGTATTACATAAACGTCTTGGTGCGACATTTTCTTCGTGACAGTGTAGGGTGTAGTTTCCCATTTATCTATGAGTTTCTGTCTCCCCACGATCGCTTTGTGGGCCTTCAACACCTTGTCACCGACTTTGAAGGGGGCATCTCTTGCTGATCTATCGTAGGCGTCCTTCATCCGTTTGCGTGCAGCATCAGCTTTTTCCTGCGCACTGAGATATGCCTCTTTTAATGTGGCTTGAAGAGACTCGACGTAAGTCGAAGGGGCCTGAGACTCATCCTCCGTTTCATCATTATTTCCGGTGACGAGATCGAGGGGAATTCGGGGCTCTCTTCCGAACATCATTGAGAAGGGGGTGTGACCTGTTGATGAATGCTTTGTTGCATTGTAGGCATGGGTCATAGCCTCCACATGATCCTTCCAGTTGGGCTTCTGCGAAGGATGGAGTGTTCCCAGCATGTCTAGTAATGTCCCGTTGAACCTCTCTGTCATTCCATTCCCTTGCGGGTGATACGGCGTTGTCCGACTCTTGTTTATGTGGAGAAGATCGCACAGCTCTCGAATAAAGGCGGCTTCAAAGCAACGTCCTTGATCACTATGGATGCGTTCCGGAATGCCATAGTGCACTATGTATCTGCTCCATAGAGTCTTGGCAACCGTCGATGCTGTTTGATCCTTCGTGGGGAAGGCCTGCGCATGACGAGTAAAGTGATCAGTGATGACGAGAATGTTCTCTATCCCACCTCGTGATGACTCTAGACTCACAAAGTCAAGACAGACTAACTCTAGCGGCCTGGTACTTCTAATTGGCATTAACGGAGCTTTCGATTTCGAGTGTTTTGTCTTCCGCACCGTGCATCGTGTGCATCGGGTAATGTACTGTTGAACAAGGGACTTCATACCTGGGCAGAAAAACCTTTCTTGCATGAGTGCCAGAGTCCGTTCTATTCCCAGATGGCCCATATCTCGATGCGACCTGTGAAGTGCAATCTTATTCATGCCCTCGGGTAGAACCAGTAGCCTCCGATCATCTTGTCTGACATACCACAGCATCTTTTCTTCGCATAGTTCAAGTCGATTCCAGTGGCGGAGAATCATTCTCACTGCAACCTTTTCCTTTCTCATCTGCCGTGAGGTGGGCTTTTCACCTGTCTCGAGAAGTTCGATTACACGATTCGTGATGGGGTCATATCTCTGACTTTGGGCGATATCCTGATGTGACATTCCTGGTATCATTGTCGACGCCTGTTCTCCTTCGTCATCATGGGCATGTATGACGTTCACCTGAGGAGTTTCTATCGGCGGCGCGTTGATCTCCTCCTCTTGATGGCCATTTCCTAGGGCGGCTCGGTCCAGGGATTTTCTCACATGCTCTGGGGGAATTCGTGACAGACTGTCGGCGTTGTCGTTAGTTTTTCCTGACCTATATTCGATGTCTAGGTCACACTGAGCTAAGTCGTTTACCCACCGTTGGCCATGAGCGTCTAGTTTGGCTTTCCCTAGGATGTATGTTAGAGGATTGTTGTCCGTGATGGCAGTTACTCTCCTTCCCAATACGTACTCTCTGAACTTCACCGTCACTGCCCAGTGTAGCGCTTTGAATTCCAACTTATGAGCTGGGTATCTTCTCTCGCCTGGCGACAAGCTACGACTTGCGTACGCGATCACTTGCTCCTTCCCGTCATGTATCTGAGCTAAAACTGCTCCAAAGCCCAGTAGTGATGCGTCGGTTTGAATAACGAAAGGCAGCTCGAAGTTTGGGTACGCTAGAATTGGGGCTGACACGAGTGCTTCCTTCAGAGTCTTGAATGCGTCTTGGCAGTTTTCTGTCCATAAATGCGAAATGACGGATGGTTTGCCTGGTCCAGCTTTGTGTCCTAGGAGACCAAAAAGTGGATTCGCGATCTTCGCATAGTCCTTAATGAAGCGTCTGTAGTAGCCTGTAAGGCCAAGAAAGCCGCGAACATCCTTGGTCGTCCGAGGTAGAGGCCATTCTTGCACAGCAGCGATCTTCTCTGGATCAGTCGCTACACCATTCTCAGAAACCACATGACCAAGATACTTCACTTCTTTACGGAGAAAGTGACACTTCGATGGCTTCAGTTTCAAGCCATGTTCACGCAGACGTGCAAACACGCGATCCAGTCGTTCTAAATGTTCCTCTAGGGTGGAACTGAACACTATGACGTCATCAAGATAGATCAACACTTCACTCAGATTCATGTCCCCAAACACTGTGTTCATGAGTCGCTGAAACGTAGCTGGGGAGTTCATGAGGCCGAATGGCATTCTAGTGTACTCATACAAACCCATGGGGGTAGTAAACGCTGTCTTGCATTGATCTTCCTTCGCCATCTGGACTTGCAAGTACCCAGACATTAGATCCAGACTGGTGAAGTACTTCGCTTTCGATAGAGTGTCCAACGACTCGTCGATCCTGGGGATAGGGTAGGCATCACGGACAGTACGCGTGTTAAGCTTCCTATAGTCCACACATAGTCTAATCCTACCATCCTTCTTTCTTACGATGACGATCGGAGACGCAAATGGACTCTTGCTTGGCTTGACGATTCCAGCATCCAGAAGCTCATTTAAGTGATTCTTGACTTCGTTAAAGTCCTTTGGCGAAATTCGTCGGTAGGGCATTCGAAACGGGGTAGGGTCGATGAGCGGTATGTCGTGCACGATAGTGTCCGTACATCCAAAGTCTTCCGGACCTTTGGAGAACACGTCAGAATTATTGTGGATCAGTTCCTCCAATAACCTCTTCTCTGCAGACGATAGCTCCTCCGTCGGTAAATTCAAATCTGGAATTTGTGAAACTTCATCATTCACTTCTTGAGAGAAAATATTCACAAGTACCTCTGCTTCGGGCGGGTGACCCTCCTCACTGTGTTGGCTATCTTGCGTCGTCTGACTCTCATGCAGTGAACTCACAACCTCTAATGTTCCAAGTTGCAGGTTTCTCGTCAATGTAGTCACCTCTGTCGACAAATTGGTCACAGATATCGTCACCCGACCTTTCTCAACTAGGGCAACACCTGTGTCTACTTTGATACCATCCAACTCGTCATTTCCTTCAACTAGTGCCATAAAGCAGCGACCGCTGGTATGTTTAGGTGTGTTTGCCGTCACGTCGATTCGCTCTCCTGGTCGAATGAACAGCGGCTTCCGTCCTCCAAACCTAACAGTTCCAACAAGTCCAGTACAATCGGCGAGGTCAAGTCCGTCACAATTCATCGCTTGAAATGCTAGGAAGCATGGTGTGGACAATTCCTTGACTCGGTGCATGAAGTCTCTACCAAACTTGGAATGAACTATGTCACGTGATGCGCGAAGAACATTCGTGCCTATTAAACACGAGATTCGGCCTTCCTGTCCAATGTTTGAAACTACTAATGCTGGTACTGATCGAACTGTCGTTCCCATGATTTCAAAGTTTATCAGAATAACACCCTCATGAGGTACATCTTGACCGCTGGCGCCTTCTATTCTGACGGATGTTGACTGGATTTGCTGCTTTTGAAGATGAGGATGACGTCTGACGAAATCTCTCGTGATCGTCGTGACCTGTGATCCCGTATCTAAGATTGCAGCACATGGTTGACCGCAAACCACTACATTAACACTGTTCACTGGACCGACTGTAGGAATCGATTCACCAACTTGACTTGCGTTGTCCAATGTGGTAGGGCTACTTTGCTCATATACACCCACAGACTGCCCTGCGTCTGCAGATCCAACTAGTTTAAATGAGGGCAGAACTTGGCGAAGTGTCCGAGTTGACCGCACGTATAGCAGACAGGTGGATGCCCCTGACTACCTCGACGTTCACCTCGCTCTCTGCGTCCTATCGTGTCGGTCCTGCGCCCTGTCATGCCGGCTCCGTGGACCGGCATGTCGACTCTCTGTCCTGGCATATCGACTCTCTGTCCCGGCATGTCAAGTCTCTGTCCAGGCATGTCGACTCTCTGTCCAGGCATGTCGACTCTCTGTCCAGGCATGTCGACTCTCTGTCCCGGTGTGTAGACTCTGCGTTCAGAAACATCAGCAAGACGACGCTCAATGTCAACCATATGACGATGTTGGTTCCCGACAGTTTGATGGATGAATTCCATCGCCTGCTTCTGGCTCACGGCCAACTCGTCCACGGCTTTGGTGAGCGCATTGATGCGGTCGTCCTTTGTCGTTTCTACCGCTGTCGTATGCTGTCTGTACAGTTGAGCTGTCGCTTGCTTTTCTTCAGCGTCGATTACGCGGAGTTCTCGACGGAGTTCCCGGAACGACATCTCTCGTGGTCGCATCGGTGCAAGTCGTGCCCTTACAGTTTGACTTCTCAGACCGTACATGAACTGCGTGGTTAACATCGCATCGCGTGCCGACTCACCAGCTAGTGCAGCTTGGTCTCCACGGTCCCTAGCCACTCTCAGTTTCGCCTCCAGGGCGACAGCATACTCACTCGGTGACTCATTCGCTTGTTGAGTTCTTGCATAAAAACTTGCCATTGGTGAGTTTGTGAAGTCGCTCTCTCCATACTCATCGATAAGCTCCCTGAACGCTCTCTCCGTCGACAGCTCCTCACCGTGAAGCTCCAGATTAAGCATGAGGTCTCGAGCCCTGCCGCTGGTATTCCTTACTATCTCATTAAACTGAGCCTGTGGGGACATTGCATGACTTTTCGATTCCAATACAAATCTCATATCCCTAACCCAGTCATCTACATTGACACCACCTTTACCGGTGAACACATTCGGTCCTTTCATTTGATGAGAAACGAGAACAGTCGGGACTTGGGGATGACATCGTACTTGTTCGGGCACCGGTGTCGGCATCGGATCGAAGCCCGCCAGCTGCAGCGGAGATATCGGCGACCTTGACCGTGACATGACGGGTGACAGGTGTGGGGGTGGCGTCTCCATGGGTGGCGTCTCCATCGTAGCTCCCGTGACAGTGCTGTGTTGGCTTTCTTTGTTTTAAATAATGTAATTTCCTACTAATTTTTTTTTTTAAATATAACAAATTTGGATAATTTTGAGTTAGTCTTCCTTTGCCTAATCTTCCCGGGTTTCGGCACCAAAAATTATGTCACGGGTTATACTTGTACAGATTAAATTAAAGAATACTAATTAAATTAAAGAAGCTCTCCCCATCATTGGCTTACAAATAATTAATCAAACTTAATTCCCCTGGATCAAACACACGAAGAAAAGGTGAAAAGGAAGACTATTATTGATTTCAAATGAAGAAGGACTTTATTGAAACAAAAGTTCTACAAAGAACAAAGAAAATCTACAAAGAAAACTCTACACAAAGAAAACCATTATATAAAGAAAACCAACACAGCACGTCGTGCTGACTTGTGTTAAGTACGTTACAGTTCCGAGCTCATTAGAATTAACAGACATAAAAAGAATAAATCAGTACATGGCTATAAACAACTATTAATATAAAATCATCGTAAATGAATAACTACGTAAATACATGAATCAATTAATATCCTTATCAATCACATGGACCATGTTCATATAAAAATAATTCATTCACAATCAAACACATTGATATTATTTATAGTCCATCAATTTACATTGTAATCAAGTGTCTAAATTAAACTACACATGTACAAACAAATAGAATATTTACCTCATTAGAATTAACAATACTGGTGCCTCATCATCAGCCCCTTTAACAAACGACGACAGACCGATGGTGGCAACCTACGTATTAACACATTTAAAAGAAAAACAGTTCTTACTACTCTACACAAAACATTAAATACTACTAATCACTCACAAACTCACCCAATCAACATATCATATTATACAATTATTTTACACTACTATGGAATCATTGACATGAAATTATTAATTTAAATAATTAAGCATAACAAAACAATTGAATTTTAACTTACATGTATTAACGTCAACGACAACGGCAAAATGTCTGTGAAGTGTCTATCTCAAGTAAAAAATAGAATGAAAACAAAAAGAGCTTATAAATCGTTCTAATTATAAAGCGCGCGGTTACCAGGGCAGCGCACGCGAATCGCGCGCGCAGCCATGGTAACCTAGAGCATGGTTCGCGCATGCGTGATAAGACAACCCAAAAAAAAAACAACAAAAACGTGAGAGGATAGATTGATCCTCTCACATATAGATTGTATTTTATTTTTTGAAGCGAGGTGGTTATATGTATATTTTTATTATATGTACAATATGAGTTATTTACTTAATTTCTGCATTATTTTAAATATGCGTCAGCGATATTTCGACGCGGTGTTTCCCTTCACATGTCTATATAATCATGATATACATGATATAGGTAGGCTATTTAAACTTACCGATATCGCATTATTCTGCCCTGCTTCTTAATGGAAAAGAGGCGTCATTGGTCATTTCCTCCTTTCTTTAGTACCGCCTATTATCCCCTGGGCCCTGGGCCCCTAATCCCTGGTCCATCGTTCACCAGACGTCCTCTTCATCGCTAGATTCGGAAGCCATATCAAAGCGTCCTGAAAAAAAAAAATCAGAATTTCAGAATTTCGTATTAGCAACATCGGCATGTTGTTTTACACACAATTGGGCATATAGTTAATTTCTCTCAAATGAGTACAATATATTTATTGTATCAGCACCACCACTCTTATGATTACATTATTGTAATGTTGACATCATCGTGGTACCAGTAATGACGCGTATCTTGCATTCAAAATCTATTAAGTATAAATAATTTGTTATATGTAGTATTACATTGTTTTTAAAAATGTTTTTATCATTCAAATGTGTTCTTTAACATCGTAACTTGTCAGTCCGTCGACAGTTTAACTTGATGCATTGGTACACTTGAATGAATGTTGTTGTTTTTTATTATGAGCGAGCTTGTAAGCAACTCGTGACAAGTAATGCAGGTATTTTGTGCGTATACCAGCCTGATGAAGTTAGTGTATTCGACTAATATGACATACATGAAACGAGGCATGGAAATACCAAAGAAGAATATATGAAGTTGCGATTTCACTGAAAATGTAAATATAAACACAAATATATTCATGAATACGCCGGAGAAGATATATATTTGTAATCTTACTCGACAGAATACACTCATTATTATATTCCATTCATATTTGATGTCGAGGTTCCAATTGTTCTAAGAGCCAAAAGGTATTTGATATCTAGCCAAATTAATGAACGTGCATGTCGTAAGACAGGGGTTGAGGGAGGTCTGGAAGTACTTACTCCTCACATGAAAGTCATAGGTGGCGTTTAAGTTTCGTGGATATGACGTCGATGGCACGTCTGGATCTGTCTCCACGTAGAGTCGAGGAGATTGAATCAAGTGACCTGCACGGAGGGATTCAATAAATAGAGAAGAGATAAGTAGACATGATTGTAAATCATTGCTTAGACAAAAACATTTTAATGTCTTTGCTAGCATATTACTTTATCATTTGTGGGAAATACATAAGTGGATAAGTACTGACTGAGTGTTTGGTTAGCAGGGCTGT
>OZ022589.1:12531347-12576347 GCA_963669155.1 Arbacia lixula
AATACATTGTGGACGTTGTTAGAACGTGCCAAAAACCTTTAAAACACGTTTGGATTTGTTAAATATAAGATATTACCATCTTTGACAGGAAAATGTTGATTCATTAATACGGAATTAAGGGAGAACTTTGTAAATTAACAGGATGTAATACAAGAAACTCGTTTTCTTGCAGTTTTCTTTCTTCTGCTCTTGTTTAACAGAGTAAATTTTCTTTTGACAGGAAAACTGTCGTACTATAACTTCTACGCGAACTTCCTCTTAGCGAACAAGGAATTCCGTTGATATACGAGAAACATGTTTATGGATAAATAGTAATATTTATCTTATGTTGACTTATGAAGGAATTTGTTGTATTTTTACAGGAATATTCTTGTTACAGAACCTTGAACAATGGGAACAATCCGAAAATAAACAGGATAGCCTGTATGAATACGTGATTTCTGTTTATTAACAGTAAGTGCTGGTAACTGTCAATTCAAGCCGACTTCCTAGAAGAAAAAAAATTCCTGCCATTTTACAAGAAAAAGACCGTAATAATGGAGAAACGGCCAAAAAAAATATGTTAATTTACAGCTATTCTTTTCACAGTGTATGGTTATGAGAGGGACACGTCTATTTAAAAGATTAGGCTGCACAACTCGCTAATTGGAAAATTGGCACTCTCTCACTGGTAACATCAATTCGTAGTAGGGTCCATGGTCACATTAACCGCCGGGAATATAGGGCACCAACGCCCATCAGTTCTGTCGCTCCAGCTGATGCGACAATATCAGTATGGCTGTTTGGCAGTCTTAATTAGGGCAAAAGGCTATTCGTATAATGGCTTATTATTAAAAAGGAGCATATGCATGTACCCATGTATTTCAGAATTAGGCTCAATTAAATTGCTCAAAATAAGCACTTTAAAACAGGGCATATTATCAATTATGACGAGAGAGGCACTACTCTCATGACAGGTCGGTTGCCTTTTGGATATGTTACAATGTCATAATGCAAAGAGTGGGTGGCATCTGTGATCCATAGGGGCACTTTAAAAGGCGCACATTTATTTTTTTAACAGAAGTGTGATCTCATTGGTCTTGGCTCCTCCGGCCATGAACTGACCGGAACATTTTCTTCATGTTGTTATTACTTGTAGGGTGTTGTATTGCTCAACAGTGTTGGCAGTTAGGAGGAGACGGTTTTCAACTGGAACGAACTAGCACATACAAGCAACTGTAATGATTTTACATAATGAAGTTACATTATTGTACTCTCTCAGTCCCATAGGTGATACTTTGTGTTGTAATTGAACTGGGACTGTTAGTGTTTGGTACTGTCAGAGGTAAATACAATAAAAAAAAGAACATTGTGACCTTGATATGTTGGTTATTGTACGTCAACATGTTCTCCAGAGAATGAATGAAATTAACATCGATTTGAATGTGTAGTTAGGGAGGTAGATTGTCATCGAAGCACTTCAAATTCGCTCGCGTAAGGGAACATATGCATGAATTCTGTTATTGACCATGTTTACATAGATTTCATTGGGGAATATTTTTTCATGATGATGTTAGTATTTTGTAATGCTTTCCACCACTTGGATCCTAGGCAATCTTCGATATATTCAACATAATACAAGACATAATCACAAAGCTAAAACCATTGAAAATGTGTTTTTTTTGCAATTTGTGGCAGGTAATTTTGTATATTGACTGCACTAAAAATATTCCAAAAATGTGTAATATTCGATTGTGATCATTTGCACGTCTGCCATGAAAATAATGATTTGCAGCTTGACATGAGTACATCCCCATCTCTCTCTCTCTCTTTCTATGTATTTCTATTTTTTCTCCCTCTCTTTTCACAAACTGAATCTCATCTTTCATTAATGCTTACTTCCTTGTATCTTCTCAAGACCCCCCCCCCCCCCCCCCCCCTCCTCCACGTCACCTTCCACGCCCGCCGGATCATCATATTCTAACTTCCAGCATCAAACCCATCTCACATTTCTATTTCCTTTACAGAGCGCTCACTGTATTTTCATACAACACAAACATTATAAGGAGTGACGTCATACTCTCTTACCTTGTTCCTCCGGCCAAAGATGTTCTTGAAACGGCCGCAAAATGTCGTCTTTCTGGTTCCAGAAGGACGGCGAGAAGGCTGATCTTCCGCCTCCTGCGTCGGTAATGGCGCAACTTTAGATTGAATGCAACCCATTGTCGCGCGATGAAGGATTTCCGAGAAACTTTCCGAAAATTTCCGAGAAAATTTCGCAGATAGTAGCTAGTTAGACAAAAGTCGTATCTAGTTGTGTGTATCACAACACTGTTGGCTAGTAACTAGGACGGCGCGCATGCGCATTTTGGTCTTTGCGCGTGGCTTGATTTAGAAGAAAGGAGTTGTTATGACGTGTATAGATACGCGCCCATACGTCATAACAAGATGCGCGCATAATTACAACGAGTTATTCAAATAGGCTCCTACGTCAGAAGCATTATATTGTACGATTTTGTGGATTTGTATTAGGGTACATGTAGGGAGTATTGGACACTGACTTCTGTCCCTGGCTGCCAGTATTGTAGGGTACATGTAGTCCCATAATGTCGATTTTCTTGCGACATAGGCCAACAACCTACATGTACATACTGGCAGCCAGGGCATGACAGAGGTCAGTGTCCGGTATTCCCAACTGTCTAGTATTTCCTACACGTACCCTACCCTCTCCCCATCTCTCCCTCTTTCTCCCCACCCCACTCCCATCTCTCTCTCTCTCTCTCTCTCTCTCTCTCTCTCTGTCTTTCTGTCTCGCGCATTCTCCCTTTGCCCCCCCCCCTTCTTTCTTTCTGCCTCTCTATCCGTTAAGTCACGTTCATTCGCCTGTGCTGACCATGACTGGTGTGCATTCTGTGAAATCCAACACCGACCCAACATAACCATTATACTGGTATTCTAATATACTCTTACGTCATGATAATCTCACCTTTTATTGAGCGAGACCGAATGGTGTATAGCGCTATTCTATGTACAGCATCGTATATACGGATCCCGATACGGACACCATCAACAAGAAAACATTACTTGGTTGCACAGTTCTACTTAAAACAAATTAGCCTAGGTTCTAATCTCTGAATAACTTAGTCTAGCAATGAAGACTAAACTATCTACCCTGCGTGCTTAGATGGTTCCATACTCTGCTGAGTCCATGCAGTACTCAACCTAGAACCTTTACAGAGAGATGTGATTTTGATCATCCAAAAGGATTGTTTTTAATTTAGACACCGGTTTATTCCCTGATTGAACTTTTTGAGTGAAAACATTTTAACGTTGCCATTGATATCCTCAGTAAATAAGTTCATTGAATTGTTCCAATGTGAAGTCCCATTACACTTGCTACAAGGTCAATATCATGAGCAAAAAATGCTTTTAAAATGGTTTATTTTGCTAACATAATTTCATTGTGGCGGCGTTAATTAAGTTTGTCCGTGAATATTCTGGTAAAAACAGTTTCATGTGTTTTCATTGAGCAAAGTCGTGTTCCATTACGAACAATAATAAAACAAATAACGCAAAAAACCCGCAAACATAAAATTGACGAAAAGGGTGAAGCTTACTTCATTTCTTGTTTTCAGAATTATGCTCTTATCTCTCATCACGGTTTTACGATTCAAATAATCATATAGAGGAGGTTATGTCATTCTTTTAGATATATCCCCTACCAGAACATCCAGACTTATGTGCGTGTTGGATCCTCTTTCGTATTGTACATAAATTAATGCACCTGTAACACACACAAGTATAAATTTTGTCATCTCCTGACGACAACAGCACTAAATCATCCCAGTATAGCTATGTGTATAACTGCTTTAAGGAAGGAATACTGCGTCAATCATCAAGTTTCAATTTCATAACAATGTTATTACAAAATTCGTATTCCGAACATATTAATTCAGCCACCATTTCCGCTATCTTTAATGGTCAAGAATCACAAACGAAATCGATGTATTACTCCAAAATGAACGAAGGTCATATAAACACCTAGAAAGCTCTGATTGACTTACTTATCTGTTTGTAGTGGATGGCATCCTGGAGACCATTCCCCCACAGTGCAGGCGACACATCCGCATTTATTGGGTCGGTAATCAAATGTTCGATTGCCAAAATATTTCCCGCGCGAACCAACTTTAAAAATGTACTCGTCAATTCCGCCATCTTATCAGTTCGCATAATGACAGGCTCTGACATTCCCGCCTCTTCCAACGCTTTGATTTATTGAGCTTGGGTAATGGCGTCCATAGCGTTCACTATCATGGTTATATCCAGTTACTGTAAAGGCCACCGCAAATGACACGATGCGACCTGACGGTATCACTCAGCGACTGGCTGAAAATGGGGACCCGGTCCTTGAATTGTGCAAGAAGGCGACGTCACATTTCCAGTTTTAGGCCCTTCCGACTGCAGGGTCGTGGCGAAATCGTCCTGTCTGTCGTGGCCTTTGAGCGCGCCGCACCGCTGCTCGACAAAACATCTATCTGCGCTATTTCACTCTATTGCTGTTGCGAACATCTACTTGCAAATTGTAATGCAGCTGATTAACTGAGATATCCTTTTCACAAGATCAATCATTGATTCTGCCCGTTCTGCTGCCTGGAGATTCGCAACGATGCTATGAGTAGATTAGCTGAAATTCACAAAGATTTCAATGCAATTGTAACTTTCCCGGTCGTGTTCGTAAACTGACCATGGCGAGATGGTAAACAAATAGTGTACGTCGACCCTCTCAAGTTGACGCACTGCCCGCAAAATGAACACCGATAAAAGTTGAGTCAGCCTCATGCCTCGGCCACCTCCCGTCTTCTTATAAGCCGACTTAGGAAGGTTAGTGCACTGATTCAATGTCAGATCAAACAAGCAGAGTGATTTTAAAGCAGCGTAAACTTGCCCAGATGCGGGAACTTCATGGCTTTATCCAATGTTAAGTGTTTGAGGTAAAACGAAATACGAAGAATAAGAATAATAAAGTGCCGTCTCAAATTTTAGTCGAACATATTACCTGTAAGGATGACTGATGAGATGTTGCCTAACATGCCTAATATGTAACAAACAACGTGTTATTCTTCAGGCAGAAATTCAGGATTTGCGTGACGAAATGCACCCGTGACACACGGTGAGTTACATCATATCCGCTACTTGGAGAATACGATTATGTAAATTCCCCCATAAAAAATACACTTTTAAGCACACTATGCTTACATTTTGGAGGGAATACATTTTGTTATAAAGTACAGTTATCACTCGTTGCAAGGAAGTCAATGGGACCAGGCAATTCCATTATAATGAAAAGCACATCGAATACAAGGAACTGTACCTGAAGATTATTTCGGATGTTTCGTTTAACATGTATCAGGTTTTTTTTTACATAGAAATGTCACTGTATGATCTCGACGCTGGTACATACCTATAATGGGGAGATTTAAAAGGCAAAACATGCCTATAAAATTCATTAAGCGGAGCTTGACAATTTCGTGGAACGGAATAAATTATCGTGTTAGCATTGTTAATTGCATAATAGCATTTGCTTATAGGCCTAGTCATTATTACGTAACTTCTTTTTTTATATAATATTTTATCACACCTGACGAAGTGTTGCGGCGGCGCACGAAACGTCGTGATCTTTTTCGATTCCGTTTACCATACATTGCGAGACAAACGATTTTCACAAACCTACGTAAGTTCTTGTTCGTGAAAATACAAGAATTTAAGTTTACATGGTGAATAATAGTAATCAAATCCAAGAGTCATTAATTTACCTCTCCTTTTCAAACCATGTTTGTGGGTGTGTGACCAATTTGCTTGCTCGTGATAATTATTAAATTCATGTTTGTCCATTTTAGAAACTTGCTGAAAGTGATTTGCCCTCAAATGATCCGCATTTGGAGTAATTAGTAATTAAATCACAAATCCTCAAAATGTGAACGATTTGAGGACAAATAATTTTCAGCAAGTTTCTAAAATGGACAATACATGAATTTAAGACCATAGGCAAGACGATTGCTCACGATCACATTTTGAAGACTTTTTTTTTTGTCTTCCCAGTACAGTATATTCCCTTTAATGACCAATCATATTTATTTAATTTGCCCAGTGTAACAATTGCAATGACCATGATTAGCAGCTGTTCTCAACATTAACGATACACCATATTGCGACATGTCCATCAGGGCCCTGTTGCATAAAACCTACCATTGATGGTAGCTTTGCCATCAATGGCAACTATTATGGAAACCTTGAATTTGATTGGCTGTCGAGCGGTGTTGGTGACAGTTCTTATGTAACGTGGCCTAAGATGTTAGATTCTACGTCACAGTGACACTCACGATCGTGGTAATATAAAAACTATGTAATAGACTCTGGCCTATATAAAATGTATACTTGGTACATGTATAGGAATGTCTATATGGTATAGGGATGAATCTTGAGATTAGTGATGTTGCATCCTGGATCAGGAGCCTACCAGCAATAGACTCAAGGAAGAATGATCGATGGCGAAGAGGTGAAATATACTGGCATATACTGGCATAAACTGTCTCTCTCTCTCTCTCTCTCTCTCTCTCTCTCTCTCTCTCTCTCTCTCTCTCACTCTCTCTCTCTCCTCCTATCGTCATGCTCTCTCTTTCTCTCTCTCTCTTTCTTTCCCCCCCCTCTCTCTCTCTACCTCTCTCTCTGTCTCTGTCTCTCTCTCTCTCTCTCTCTCTCTCTCTCGCTCGCTATAGGAGTATGCCCCTCTCCCTCTCCGCCCCTCCCCCTCTCTCTTTCTCGCCATAGGGGTGTATCCCTCTCCCTCTCGCTGTAGGAGTATATCCAGGAGTTACAGTTACAGTATATCCCAGCACACTCACAAAACACATGTAAAGCTTGGAAACAATAAGTACAAATCACGTTTTAAATATACATGTACTACACATTACATTAAAAAGGGGGAACAACCCATTTCTGACGAATTCTGATCAGTACCATTATGTTCTTGGAATGTATGACAAGTTAATAACGTTTTCCTGACAGTTAAGGAAAAAAGGAAGCAGGTGACATTTAGTTTGAGCATCCTCAAAGAGGATTGAGATTTCCCTATGAATCGTTCTTTCAAGTTTGCCACATTTCTGCAATCTTGACATACATTTCTGTAAAGGCTTTCCTGGAATTTTACCTCATATTTTGCAGTCCTCTTGGTTTTTATATCTCACTCTCTGTCTCTCAATTTCTCTATCACTATCTGTTTCTAAATCACTCTATCACTCTCTCTCTCTCTCTCTCTCTCTCTCTCTCTCTCTCTCTCTCTCATATTCCCTCCCCGTCTCTCTTTCCCCTTCTGTTTGCCTCTCTACAAATATCAGCCATGGTTTTCTGTCTCTGTAGTCTCACATCTATACCATTCCTCCTCTCTCTGTCTGTCTGTCTGTCTGTCTCTCTCTTTCTCTCTCTGAGTCTCTCTCTCTTTCTCTCTATTTCTGACTCCCCCCCCCCTGTCTCTCTCTCTCTCTCTCTCTCTCTGTCTATCTATCTGATTGTCTCTCTCTCTCTTTCTCTCTATTTCTGACTCCCCCCCCCCCCCGTCTCTCTCTCTCTCTCTCTCTCTCTCTCTCTCTCTCTCTCTCTGTCTGTCTATCTGATTGTCTCTCTCTCTTTCTCTCTCATTTTTCAGCTTTTCTCTGTCTCTATCTGTATCTCTGTGTGACTCTGTGTGACTCTCTGTTTCTATCTTCCTCTCTCTCTCTCTCTCTCTCTCTCTGTCTCTCTGTCTCTTTGTCTGTCTGTCTCTCTCTCTCTTTCTCTCTCTCTCTCTCTCTCTCTCTCTCTCTCTCTCTCTCTCTCTCTCATTCTTCAGTTTGGTGTGCACGTCTGTCTGCACTTTCACCCTTTTCCTCTGATGTGTCTTTCCATTTACATATCAGCTGTGGTCTGAATAATAGCCCCGTTCATATACCATAACCATGATAATACCGCTATTATTACTGATGTTCGTCGGTTAGCAAGTTTTTCCAGCTAGCCGCCAAAAGCACCGTTCATATTCACCCCCCAAAAACATAATATTGCAGAGTGCGTTCCCTCTATTGAAACGGAATCACGAAATACATGTAAATGTAATAACGCGTCACCAGGCAGTAAGGGGGAAAATTGTGAATACATTACGAAAATGGCTTAATCACAGTGTGTGCATCAAGATCAGCTATGCACTCTCAGCGAAGACTGTGCGGTTGACATATTTCTCAAAACAGATGTTATTTTGTTATTCAGAGAAAGGCATTGCCTAATCAGAAATACAGCGTATTGTTTAAAACACCTGAAAGTCAGGTAGTTTGATGAGGCTTCGGTCATCATAGACCAAAGGAAAGCCCATTCATGATAGCTTAATTCTCCCTGATTCTTCAATACACCAATTTCGTAATGTATGCACATCCCCACACTAACAGACCATTTTTTATTATGTAATGAAATGTTGTTCACGTCGTTCAAACAATACGTTACTAATAGTAACCCCACAGCTTGTTTGAGGTTTGTTCGAGTAGCAACAACAAATAGATTCAGATTGCGTTAAAACTCAGAATTACAAAGATCTTCTCGATTTTGCAAGAAGAGTGGTAGAAGATATGGAACAAGCTCAACAGCATATCAGCATGAAGGTTCAAACCAGTTGCACATAAAGTCACACATGACCAGTCTCCTTGATTGAAACAGGCGTGTCCGAAACGACTGTTAACGTGGCGGATAGCGGGAAAGTTGAAGAGTAGCAACAACTAATATGCATTCCACCAATTTAAACTGAACCACCAGATACAGGCGAATATCATAGCGTCTTAGGGATAAAGTTATGAATACATTGCGAAAACGGCTTATTCAAAATCCCTGCACGATGGCATATATGCACTTAAATAACACCATGCTAACATCCACCATATACCGTCGTACAATACAACGTAAAACCAGCGATAAGCTACACTTTAAACTTAGCATGTACTATGAATACATACGGTCATGACTCTGTGTGTACCAAGGGTCTGTGTGTATTACTGACACTACGGACACGATCTTTTGTTATGCGGACAAAATTTTAAAGGGCCCCTTTGAAATGTCCGCATAACAAAAGACCATGCTCATAGTGTATGAACGATTTCGAGCACGATACATTCACAGCTTAGGGTCGCTAAAACATTCATTGTGGAGGGATGCAAACATAAACATAAACACCATGTAGCAGCTAAATTCTCCCGCTTGAGCACCGACGTTATTATGGCCGAGAGGTCTAATACGCCGGCAGTAAGCTCACACTCGTGCGCCTCGCACGGGTTCGAATCTCGTCTGACGCTAATACAGGTTCAAGGATTTTTGCGGTTTGGCACCGTGTGATTGGGATCAGCCTTGTTTCCTCCCCTAAATCGTCAGGGCCTCGGCTAGAGTTCCAGGAGTTTACGAAGAGACATGCTTTGGGCCGAGATCGCCATATCAGAAGGGCACTAATGGTAGTCGGTAAAAGGTCATTGATTTGGCCCCTAAGTCACGACACCTGAACGCCTGGCAACCATTGCGTAATCTTTTGATTTTTTTTAATTTGTTTTGATTAGTTGTTTTACATCTATATCTCTATATATTAAGCAACCCGTAACATTTCCTCCCCCCTTGTTTTTTTTTTTTTTGAAATCCACTCTAATTTGTTTTCTATCCTTAACTCTAGTAACAATAAGGTTGGATGATGCGAATCAATATTAAACAACAGCATGTCACTAATTACAGGCCCAGCCCGTAAAATGGACTAAAAAGTATACCATTAAAATATAGGCCTTCGACCAATAACACATTTAGAAGTATAATGCGCACTCACCCCCATGCTATGCCGAGAGTTGAAAAAAAAATCAACCCAAAACAAATTCCAGTGATTGGAAGAAACTAGTAATTGGAACCCAGATAACAGAGTATCTGGGGCCCATACGGAAATCATGTGGGTATACTGGGGCCTATATATACCATGTTCAACCCATAATTATGGGCCCATATGGGCCCATATGGTTTGTACCATCTAGAACCCAGATGATAAAACCATATGGGCCCCATGTCGTATCGGTAATGTATATGGGTAATGTCGTCTTATTTCTGGGTCGACTGAGCCATATAAAACCCACATGGGGCCCATATGGGCTTTTCCACCTTGAATTACCCACATGATAACTGAGATGCTTATGAATATTCATGCATGCATTAGGACTATTGACTTGTCATGTTCTTGTACATTTGAATAGATAACTAGATAGAAGGAATATTTAAGCATAATTCCATTAACCGTTTTAGTAATAAAAAAAAAGTAAATAAATGCCACCTAATTGAATCCAGACAAAAATAATTACTACAAAATGTTCATCTTTAATTGTATTAACCAATGTTTTTTTTTCCGTAGTAAATTTCCGTAGTACTGTATATATGACAGTGAGTGTACTGAGGAATGCGATAGGATCGAGTAGGATAGGAGATAAGATAGGATGAGGTTAGGAAAAGGATTATGTGTTCGTATGTTGCCTATCCAAGTATGATATATCATCCCTCAATTTTTTTTTGGCCCATTTGGCCCATATGGGTCACAGATGGGGTGTACGGTGCAAAATATAGATGGGTACCAGATGGGCCAAATGGGGCCCACATACTCCCAGATGACTTTGCTCTCGGCAATGATGGTGTTTCATTCCATTAACCGTTTTAGTAAAAAAAAAAAAAAGGAAATAAATGCCACCTAATTGAATCCAGACAACAATAATTACTACAAAATATTCATCTTTAATTGTATTAACCAATGTTTTTTTTCCGTAGTAAATTTCCGTAGTACTGTATATATGACAGTGAGTGTACTGAGGAATGCGATAGGATCGAGTAGGATAGGATAGAATAAGATAAGATAGGATGAGGTTAGGAAAAGGATTATGTGTTCGTATGTTGCCTATCCAAGTATGATATATCATCCCTCAATTTTTTTTTTTGGCCCATTTGGCACATATGGGCCACAGATGGGTTGTACGGTGCAAAATATAGATGGGTACCAGATGGGCCAAATGGGGCCCACATACTCCCAGATGCTCCCCATATGGGCAGCCCATGGGCCTCCCAACATGACATACAACGGGCGAATCAATCTCGCAGACACACATTTTGAGAAAGTGAATTTGAGTCGATGCATGCATGCAGACTGCGCAGTTGGGAACACGTGACCCCCAACCCTTTCATCCGACTATTGTCACGTGATCAATTGTGCAAGCTTCTAATATGAGCTTCATATGACTGGAAGAACCCGTATCAAATTTGTTTGTGAGTGCAGAATAAAACCAGCTTCAGCAAACAATTATATCATTGTCCCATAGCTTGACTCTCTCAATACCATTGGAATGAAATTGTTTTGTAAAGCCAGTAGAGTTTTAAAAGTCTGGTAAAGAAAGGGTGCTAAGCAGGAAGATGCAAATGTTTCACTGAACTTACACCTCCCTGGCCAAATGATTCAAGCATCCAGAGTCCTTTATAAATGTAAATAAGTCTCTGAATGTATCCATCTATCTCTTTATACATGTATAATTATAGAAAAAAAAACATGCATGGGAATACACCCCCCCCCCTCATCTCTCTCTCCCTCCCCCTCTCGCTATAGTTTATCCATCTCCCTCTCTCCCTCACCCCCCCCCCCCCCCCCCTCTCTCTCGGGCTACAGTATATCTCTCTCGCCCCCCCCCCCCCCCCCCCCTCCCCCTCTCTCGCTACAGGAGTATATCCCCCGTCTCTCTCTCTCCCGCTACAGGAGTATATCCTCCCCTCTCTCTCTCGCTATAGGAGTGTATTCTCCCTCCCTCTACCTCTCCCTCTCTCGCTATAGGAGTATCCCTCCCCCCCCCCCCTCTCTCTCTCTGCCCGTATCTACACCCTTTTCTTTCTCACTTGTCTCTCATTCCACCTATCCTCATTCTTTCTCTTTACGTCTTTACACGCACACACACACATACACACACACACACACACACACACACACACACACACACACACACACACACACACACACACACACACACAGCCACTTTTATTCAACGTGTCTAAGTTGTAATGCGCCAATACTCTGTTCTTCTCCCTCTCTCTCTCTCTCTCTCTCTCTCTCTCTCTCTCTCTCTCTCTCTCTCTCTCCCAGCCCACCAGTCTTTCATACTTCACATACTCTCCTATCGCTCACCCGTCAACACGTATTTCCGCGAACCGTAGTCAGCAAGATCTAATAACGCTGAAAGAGTGTAAACTGGGTCCATGTTTGTGTAAACTGCTTTCGTATGCACATATATTTTTACCATTATTCAGAAGTCATTAAAAACATAAGTCTAATTGATTGATACATCACACGAACATTTCAGCTTTGTCAATTTATGGTCACATTGCTGACGTAAAAATTGTCAAATGTCAAAGTCAATTGCTACAAACAAATCAAAAGAAGTCTGTAATAACGTTTATTAAATTCTACAAGCACTTCGCATTTAAATGGATAAAATAAAAACGTGATTACTTACTTAGACAGATGGAAAATGTTGATACAAACTTAGGTTACAATGCATCAGTATCATAATCCTACCAAAATGATATGACACAATCATCTTTTTATCATCATAATGCAGATGTATAATATAAATGTGAAAGATGAAATAGGAAAACGATTTTAAAAGTGCAACATTGTGGTATCCATTTCTAATGGACGAAAATAAAACTACTTCATGATAAACAGTAGGATCGTAGGATGGTTGAATTTCAGAGTACTTTGAGATTTTCCGTCCATATTCTTAAGATTTTAAGCATTGGATTAGTGCAAAAAAAAAAGCTTTCAAAAGCTTATACAAGATCTGTCATGCCGCCCTCTTGTGGCTGGATTTATGACAGTCCCAAGTAAAAATTTAGCAAATGTACAGTGTATTCGTCATTCCTAATACAATGGAAATTCTCTCCTCTTTCCTATAAGTTACGGTGATAATATTAAGATGAAAAACAACATAACAAAAATCTATTACTTTCACAAAAACAAACATTTACATACCATTTAATTTATAGAATATATCAGTCATTCATTTTCTTCTTTGTAGATAAATATCTCATTTTAGATTTTAGCAGTAAAATAGTACAAGACACAAACAGTACTGGTAAGAATGTGATAAAGGAAAATAAGGACAAATCATGAACATAAAAATGCACCTTCGATGCGTATCAATTATCTACAATAATTCTAAAAGGCTACACACGTAGTAAATGCGACTCAAACTTTTGAAAACCCACGTCTCTAAAATATGATAGCTGAAGCTATAGGCGAGCATGGAACAAGGCCATGCGTGGCACAGATAAATTTAAACGAATACAGCTAGTTGTAGCGAAGGTTCAAATTCTCCGAAGGTTCGGTAATCTGACAATGGAATATAGTTTGTTAATCCTATGTCAATAAGGTTTGTTCATCTAAAAAGAATTACTAAGCCATATTTCTTTTTTATTTCAAGTTTTTCTTTTCAGTTTGGAAAAATAACCCTTATGTAATTTTCAAATGAATGAACTCTATTTCACTTTCGGTTTAAAAATAGATCCCATTTCACTGTCATACAAACGGGCCCTGTCTTATTTTTGGATTAACAAACTATTTATCTGACAGACCGTACTTCATTTTCGGATTGACGAACCTTCAGAATATCGAACCCTATTCTAATTTTCGGAATAAAATAAGCTTTGGAATAACACCCATCACCCATTCAAACATGACGCAGATAGAAATACTTGGCTTCACCTTGCCTAGAAACCTGTAACGATGTATGTTAAAACCCTCAGCATTAAACCCAAATCACATATCTTGATTGTGCAGCAATACAAAGCAAGTACAAATATTGGTGGTTTCAAGTTTTGCCATTCAAAAAACAGATGAAAACAAGCAAAGCATTTATATCAAAATCCCAAATGACATAAACTATATACGTTTAACATACTTCCAACAATTTTTAAACTGATTGAGCCTTTTTTAAAGCCTAGTAATTTTTTTATCACAGAACATAACATTAATATTAGCCCAATACATTTTTGTGAAATGGGCACATGAGCAAGTGCATGTATATGTTCACTAATACCAAATCAGCTCCTTTCTATTTTCAGCAAATTAATACATAAAGATTGGCATATTCAAACAATAAGGAAAGCAAGGAAAACATTAATCAGTATTGCTAGCGCGTCCAGAGATCAAAGTACGATAAATAAAATCATTACAATTGGTGTCAACTTTCGTATTAGCTTCATGATAACGCCACACTAGGCTCTACACTGGCAACATGAGATATGATTGTCACACAGACTGTCAAGTGTAAACAGGTTTCTCCATGGCGTGTGGTGGGAGCAGAGGGGGCTCCCCCATCTTAAGACGGTCTGAGATTCCATGTCAAGAACTAAACACAACAAAAAAGTAAGTTCCCTCCCCCCCCCCCCCCCCAAGCAAAAATGCCAAATTATTTTGCCCAAAACCTCTTCGATAAAAAGTTATGCTATTTTGCTTAGGGGGGGCTAACAATTTTTGTTGTGTTTACATCAAGCTGCAATCCTCATCCATGCATGTTGTGTTTCGGTTGTTATACCCAGTACATATCAAAAAGACTACTCAGACATGACGAGCTTTTTATAGTGACTACTTATTGAAAGACAGAACTTATACGCTTCTATAACCCATTTGATGTGTTCAACATAATCTTCACTACTAAGCTTGGTATTTAACATCTGCCAAGCGAGGGCTCCCTTCTATATATGACGGCACATTGTAAGAGTGAAACTCTATAATCTACAGAGATTATAGTCCCTGTGCTAACGCATGCATTAAGCTGGCAGCTGCTAAGTCATATTGATGGGTTCTGTTGAGTTTATCCAAAAGTCGCCCCCCCCCCCCCACCCTTCCGCAAAGAAATATATATTAAAAAAAAAAAAACAAGAACATAATAATCAAATTGAATAAGAGTCTAAAAGAAATCAAATAGACAGAAAATAATAGACAACAGTTATTCTACCTTAAAATATTACAACACAATTTATCATGCAGTTGAAAGAACATTGAATCATGCATACAGTTGCCTACATATACAGTACTATATGGCTCGTACACAAACAAACCTTACACGAATGCAATGATTATGTGGAATGGAAAGGCACACAGTAGTTCAGTTTCTCTTGATGACATCTCATCAATAATCACGCTACGATGAAAATGTTTAGCAACGAACGCTTACCACTTGAGTTTCTTAGTTATCAGTGTTACACACTCAAAGCGAGAAAGCTAGTTCACGGGGCAATGGTTCAATAAAGTAAATGTGTTGGACCACTCCGCCAGAGTAGAGGAAATGTGCGAACGGACCAATCAGAGCAGCAGTATCAAACAACTGTTTGATGTGAACCTGTCTTTAGACAGCGTATCGCTAACTCATCCCATACTCATATATCATTGACGAGGTGAACAAACCCCTTTAACTGACAAAAATGTGTAATCTTCAGGAGGGTGAGGAAAACAGTTTCCTCTTCAGACACAACAAAAGTTTAATCTGTGCACCGTTGCATAAAACTTACAATTAATGGTAACTCTGCCATTGATGGTAACTACCATGGTAACAATGCTCAACAGCCAATCAAATTCAAGGTTTCCATAGAATTTGCCATTGGTGGCAAAGTTACCATCAATGGTAAGTTTTATGCAACGGGACCCTGTTCTTTACTGAGCCCACATGTATGCGACCTTGCCTTTTTCCCACTCAGGTGCAAAGCGGCACAAGTCCAATACAATCTGCTGTTCAGACCATTGATGACAGGCTATACATAAACGTCACATACCCTATATGACACAATCAAATCCCTTCCCTTTGGTGACTGCAGTTCCATAGCAAATCATAGCTCTAATCATGAGCAACGGGTTAAGAGGGCGTCTAAAACAGCTCGATTTTGCTCTTATTTTCACAGATGTGTCTTACATGGGCTTATCCGAGTATCATTTACATGTGGGTCATGAAATATTTATTTTTGCCAGAGATTGAGTTAAAGGTTTAATCACCACATGAGTGTTATGTTGAGTCTATCAGATGCCAGTCCTACCATGTCCTAAGCCCTGACAAAAAAGTGAATGAATTTTGATCACTCCATCTGAGATAGATCCTTAATACATGTATATCCATGGGTTACAAAACTGGTTAAGAAATAAATCAAACACTTGTTTCATTGATTTTAAAAAAAATCAGTGGTATTAGTAGGGTAGTCACTAGAAGATAATTCGAAGGGTGGTGCAATAGACAAAATTTCAAATATTATTATCAATATGTGGCATTGGATAATTCCAAGCTTTAAAGTGTGACATGAAAACTTCATATTTTTCGTAGCATTTACTTGTGGTATTGCTACCCCCAACAAAAGCAGTAGGGCAATGCTAAACTGGTTGATTTTTGTCATCTCTTTTGATGTCAAAGATCAATATCATCTTTAAAACAAAAGATTACCAGCAAATCAGCTCAAAATGTGAACATTTTGTTATGATTTTTTTTTTTACATAGAGTTTAGTACAGTTGATGGACAAGGAACAGATGACTGGATAAATTGTGTTTGAGAATCAATTATGTTTAACTTCTTTCCAATACTTCAATAATATTAACCAATGGGCCAGATAGTCCACCCTGGTATAACATGTAATACTTGTTTAGTAGTACTTCAGTCTCTGTGGAACCAATGGTTTATGTTACCATAGTGATATATACAAGGTGCTTTGTAGAGTAGGTACAAAATTATCCGGAATCAGAAACTGTATCTGCTTAAAGAGCATTAGAGCATGCTATTAAACCCAAGAAATTCAATGGTGTGTACATTGGCCCATAATCTCTACTGTGATTTATCTTAGTTCACTTGCTTAACCTCATTCTATAAAGAATTGCAATTGACATCAATCATAGCTCTGTACATTAGCGATAGGGATTGATTGATGGATTCTGGGCCCTGTTGCATAAAACTTACAATTGATGGTAACTTTGCGACCAATGGCAATTTCGATGGTAACCTTGAATTTGATTGGCTGTTGAGCACTGTCACCATGGTAGTTACGATTGATGACAGAGTTACCATCAATGGTAAGTTTTATGCAACGGGGCCCTGATCAAATACAACTCTTTATTAAGATGGGGCCCTTGGGCCATATTCATAAAACCTTACTAAGCCTAGTTAGCTCAAATGCATTCAGCTACATGCATGTTCCATAACTAACCAAACTAGACTATTGAGGCTTCATGAAAATGGCTCCTGATTCCAAGCTCCATAGGGCACCAAAACTGCACCTACAACTCTCACACATTATGTCACAAAACTCCATTTGTCCCCAGTATCACGCTAGCAAATGATTTCAATCACTCATCATAATTATTTTTGAGGGAAAATCACTTATCGTAGTAACACGGTGGAAAAAAATTGTAATTTGGTGGCGGAAAAACACAATTTAGATTTGCACCTCAAAAAGTTAATCTAAGTGCACTTACTACATTAAACAATAAGTTTTTGCAAAAGATGACAATAAGTGTAAGGGATTATTTTGTACTGACTTGTAGATCCATGAATGCATAATTGTTGCATTTGTGAAAATCATGATACTTTCAATAAATACAGGCGGTGTACACAAAGTGTATTTCTGAAACGCTGATAGAAATATACATCATGCTCGTATAATATGGGATCATAAAGTTCATTACCTAAAAGGAGAGGAATGGAATGGATGGATAAACAGGATAAGATATGAAGTAGGACTATACGCTTAATAGTGACATCGCAAAAGCTTGTCAGCTGTAATTGCAAGGTTTTTCTCCGCACAAGTACAAACTGTCTCCCCTATGGCTCCTGTTGGCTTGCGTCACAGTACAATATTTGTTCAAGGTAGGGTAATACGATTGATTCTGGTCCGATTCTCTAACAATCCCATACTCTGGCTCGCCACAAATCAATGTAGCATCCTCCAGGGCCCTGTCTCATAAAGATTTGTGACTTGTGATTGATAGCACTCGTAACTCTATACAGTACAGATAGGGCATTGGACTTTTGACCAATTCAGGTCAATCGTAACTCTTTATAAGATGGCGCCTTGGCTGAAGCACCTCTCACAGCTCGGTACAATGTACACAAACTTGGAATGAAAAAAAAATACTCTGTTTCATCACATTATATATTATCAAAGATATTCCACATCACAAAAGGAGTCAATATTTCAAAGTGCTGTTCAGTCTCAATTTGTTTTCTCAAAAAACTGCAACAAAATTTAAGAAATTGCAAACTTCCCTTGTTTACATGAAATTAAAATACATCATTTTGATAAGAAAAAAAAAAACACTGTCAGAAACATATGCATATAAAGATGGTTTCAATTGTGACCTAAATCCACACATAATTATGACAGTGTCTTTATATCATGCACTGTCTACTAGTACCTATCTTTCAAACTCCGATTTAATACTTCCTCTACATACATAGCAAAAAAGACTGAAAGAATTTCATTATTCACCTTTACCAATAGCATAAAACTTACACAGACTTATCATAAAACTGTGTGTATGTTACAAACACTAAGAAAAACATGTACGTGCAAATTCTTTGATTTGGCATACATGTAAAATTTCAATAGAAACACAAAATCATAAAATAAAGATTTTAAGTACAGTATAGCTGTTCAATCCATGAATATCATATCTACTTGAATGTCAGGACAATAAAAAGACACATCTACAGACTGGGTGTATAAACAAACTAAAACACAATGCGCAACAAAACAAGCTCTAAAGCAAACTACATACCTAGTTATTCAATACAAACAAAAGCAGACGGAATAGCTTCAATTGCTCTAAAAAAAAAATCACTTTAAGAATCAGGTGTCATTGCTGCATAGTTATACAGATTATATCAATAAGAATTACCAAGATTTCAAATCACACACACATAACCAACAATGTTGTATATATTTCATATGATAAATCAGTTGATAATGCTACAAAGTACACCATCAACAAATCATACTTCTTCAATTGGATATTTCATAGAAGCTCATAGCGACAATATCTGCCTATAAATGTCCTACAATTTCTCTGCAATTCCTTCGTCACTTATCATTTCTAGAAGTGAAGCCATTCTCGAATTGCAGCCACTATGAGAAGAAAAAAAGTATTAAAACGTATTAGGCAATATGTGATAAAGTTTCAGTGCTGACTAAACAGTAAACAGTCTGTCCTTAAACTTGGCGAGATTACTCACCAACTAGCATTGGAGAACCACTTTAATCCTAGATGGCTCCATATAAGGTTAACACAAGTCATATCAGCTCAAATGTGTAAAGGTGATGGTCTTTAAATATGTTTTTCCTCTCTCTCTCTCTCTCTCTCTTTCTCTCTCTCTCTATCGAGGTATTGGCTGATACTGATTTGATTGTTATTTCTCATGATAGATAAATCCATCATATTTATTTAACAGTAATACCCATTAAAGCATATTCAAATATATCACAGTACATGTATGTCAAGCATCCACAAAAAGTAATATCTTTGATAATTTATAAATTGTCAGATGCTGTATTAAGTACCAATATGATTTCATGATGTGCATTCCTCCTAGTGATGATAATTTACAGTGAAACTTTGGACGGCAAAATCCCAATTGTATCTTTCCTCTTCCTTTATAAATATCTGCCAATTTGGACTATGCATTTTCAGTGTATTCGTCATGAAGACTTCAGAGGGACGAACTCTGGGCTAGAAATGGAAGAAAGATGGAAAAATACTTGGACATAGAGAGGTTGGTTGGACAGGATTAGAGCAAGGAAGCTATTAGGTAGGGTTTAAACCGGTTTGAGTAGGGCATAGGTCAACATGCAGATCCAATTGAAATTCTTTACAGATGAAATATTTCTGTCTATGCAACATCCTACCTTAACCCTTTTGTGCTGAACAAAGTGTTGCGCTATGTATTCTGTGTGTGTTACTTGTCCAAAAATGCACCAATAGGGAGTTATTATATCAAAGGTTGTAACAGTTCAGGAAAATCCTTAGAATATAGAGGGATAAATATTTCAACGGAATTTCTTCCACTGTGTTTATATGATAAGTATAATCAACAGAAGAAGATACATTTTCTGGCCAGGACGTTTGATATTGAACAAGGATTTGTAATGATACCTTGCATTCACTGTTCATGAAAGTTGTGTATTTTTGTTTGTTCAATGAAAAAAAAATTGAAAATAGAAATGTCCACCAAGAGCATGTAATCCAGTCTAATTGTCATCCTTCCAAATGTTCTTGATTGTGAGCTGTGCTTAATGAGACATTGTCCCAGCTTGCAATCAACCTTTAAATTTGGGTTGGTACTGTAGCTTAACATAACAAATAAAAGTATTTGTTTGATAATCTGTTTTACTGACGTTATTGTCAACACTGGTAACATGGAAACCCACGTACATGCTATGAATTCGCCTCTTGCCTAATGGTCCCACTGTGCTCCGTTACTTGCTTCGGTCGTTTTGTACCGCGAACGATGTAGCACTGATGAATCTGATCTCGGCAATGATGGTGTTTCATGAAGGGGGAGGTCACGGTAGACATCCATTACAGTACTAGCCCCGACAATTACATACCTCACACATGAAAGGAAAACAATGCAGCCCAAAACAACCACTTTCCTGGTCATTCCATCTAGGTGTTTCAATGACTTTCAAACACAAGTTTACCATCAAGTGTACCTCCATGATCATAGGTTCGCAGGCCTTCACAGAGAATGGAGATTAGTCAATCAAAAGTGATTGATCGGAACTGTTGCAGTTTATGGAGCAGGTGCCGGGGGATTTCTCCCTCTTTCTCCAATCCAGTCATTCTGAAGGGAAATGTGGCGGGCGGAAGCCCACCCCTTCTAAAGGCAAGATTGTTTTTTCTCGCGGGCAGAAATGTCATCATGACAGACAGTGGGTGTGGCTACCGGGCCGCTGTCATGGAGATGTCAATCAGTTCCCATTGTTGCCCTGGTGATCCATTGCACTTGGCTAAAGTGGGCGTGTCCTTCCCAGCCGCAGCTTTCTCAAGGCAGAACCCGCTTGGACTGTGCACAAAAGTCTTTGCCTGAAGTCATGATGAAAGGGGAGTGGGGGAGATAAGAAGGTTATGGATACAGATTTTAGGATAGATGAATAGTAGGATTGAAGGACAAACAGATGGAGAACACATGGACAGATGGAAAACAACCCACAATCATGATACCATCAACAAGATGCAGGTTTAAAGTTAGGTGTGAGATGATAATGTTGGCCAATATTTTGAATTCAGGTTAACTCTTAGCATGCCAGAGGATATAACCCACTATGGACTTTGTGTGTATTTTTCGTGCAGATCAGCGACTTTGGCATGTTAAGAGTTAACAAGCAATCTTTTTCTATAGCCAGGATACGGTAATATGCAATGCCCTAGAATCTAGTATCATTTATAAGACATATACAAATTAAATTCACAGAAAGCTACATGGCATGAAGAAGTGAAAGACTGCATTAATTTCAGTGTTCACGCATTAGGAGATGGTAAAATCAAAACAAGTGGCACTCCATGTTTACACTTTCACAAAGATATAAGAATTATCACTGCACTCCTCTGTCGCTTAAATCCAATTCAAATTCCAATGCTGCTCCAGTTTTATGGAATAGCCTCCCTGGCACTCTTAGAAATATCAACACCATTAGATAAGTTTAAGTCTGCCCTTAAAACACGCTTATTCCAAATGTGAAAATGATTTAAGGAACTCAGTAACCTAATTTCTCTTTTTCTTAGAGACTTTCTCATGTATATGTGTTTATTATGCGGTATATAGAAATGGCTTATTATTATTATTGTTAATATCAGGATTCCAGCCAAAGTCACTGGCATGAACACCCGACTGCAAGTGGCTTGGGGGCAGGAGAAGTAAATAGCTGTGATTACTTACGTCATCTTTATAAAGCCACTCTTGGTTGCCTCGTTTGCCATGACATTTAATCATGACGACGTCTTTATAATACGAGTTAGCAGACGCATCCAGACACAGGTCATCGTGCTTGATTTCGTTCTGCTTCGTCAGGGCAAAGATCTGGAAAGAACGGCGCAAGAAACGGCACGATTAGCTCTCTCATGGAACAAACCAAACAAAGCTGGCACACAGAATTTCATGAAGATGATATTCAGCATTGCACTGCTCCTCTTGTAATTTACGGGGCTATCATTTCAAAACAAATCATATGATGAGTTTCTATTGCGACCACTTGACAGAAGAAGAAAAATCAGCCATAAAAGACACATATTTAATTCAAGCAGCCATTATGAGCAGACATTCCCTGCTACTTTTCGATTGAGAACACAAGCTTCCCAACTAAAAAAAAAAAAAAAAAAAAAAAATGCAGAGGAATTTTCTGGTCAAATTTGCCAAAATTGGACATGCTGAATCCTGCCAAGAGCTCATGCAGCATCTTATTAACACTTTGTCTGCCAGATAAACTGTTGTTCTATGGAATTTGTGTGTAAGACTAGTCAATACAGGCAGAAGTGGCACACATGGAGTTAATCTCTTCACTCAGCCCACATATTTAAAGGGCATATACTGTACTGGGAAGGCAAAAAAGTTTTCAAAATGTAATTGTTAGCAATCTTCTTGCCAATGGTCTTAAATTCATGTATTGTCCATTTTAGAAGCTTGCTGAAAGTTATTTGCCCTCAAATGATCCACATATGGAGTAATCAATGATTAATGATTAAATCTTCAAAATGTTTGGGCCGAACATTTTGAGGATTTGTGATTTAATCACTCATTTCTCTAAATGTGGATAATTTGAGAGCAAATAACTTTCAGCAAGCTTCTAAAATAGACAATACATGAATTTAAGACCATTGGCAAGAAGATTACTCACGATCTCCTTATGAAGGCCTTTTTGCCTTCCCAGTACAGTATATTCCCTTTAAAGGTTCCCTGACATGAAAATGTATGTTGACTTATGTTGATGCAGCATAATATGTATATAACAAAATCACTAACTGTTCAATGGAAATATGTGTGCTATATTTTAAAACAATTTTTCTATATTTTTTCTCAGCACTGATAAGCCCCTACCTCCAAAATATCCTCCAAACTCAAGATTCCCCTTGTGACATCATCAAAGGTAGAAGTTAGCAGGATAATAGACAGAATTTGTGCACAAACTAAACATCGCAATGCCTACCCCACTTGCCCACAAGAGCATCACTTGTCTTCACACAATACCATCTAACAGCCTTTCAAGTGGGAATAATCGTTTCCTTATGTCAGAAATGTGCTAGCTATGCCAAGGAAAATATAAATTTGCATTGTATAAACATGTGATGCTATTGTAAGCACTTGCAGGTAGTCATTGCGATGTTTACTTAGTGTATTTTAGAATAAAGCACACTTATTTCCATTGAACAGTTATTGATTGTGTTAAATAACTGCATCAACATAAGTCAACATAGATTTTCACGTCAGGGGACCTTTAAGGGCTGGCTTTTTCCACTCAAATACTGAGCAGTACGAAGATTCCATGGTAGGCATTTCTAGGGAGTTTTTTTTTCTCTAAATTCTTGATAGCCGGTTACAACAACAAGGCAATTAAAAAGCAGTGATACTAAATCTATGTAAATATTGTAAGGATCGCACAACAATAAATACTGATACAATGTCATGCATAGCCAAGGAGAATATATTACTACAATGTTTTTCATTCAAGCAGCCAAAACAAATCACTAGACTAGCAATGGGAAGCACACAAATTTTAATGCTAACGACAAAATGCTACCACTAAAGCCAGACATACAGTACAAAATGCTTATTAACCATTCCAAACAGTTAACGTGGCAACTATCAAAATACAATTTTATTTTATAACATAACACACCTTAAAAAAAAGCACAAATATCTAATATGTCTTATTAACATCTTTAAAAGCACAATAATAAAATGAAGTTCATTTTTCATGTCTATTCTTCAGGGATTTTTTTTTTTTTTTTTGCTCTATCTGATTGGCATATTATATTGAGGTTTCCTCAGATGTAAAGACATGATAATTTCTTAGAACAACAAATGTTAAAAATTACAAAATACACTGAAAATGCAGTCAATAGGAGAGACAATATTTAACAATATATTGTATAACTCCAAGATGAAGGTACTCTTAAGAGTGTTCTAAAACCTCTTCTCTGAAAGCTGCTGGTATTTGTTTAATTACTCATAATTGCATTTCATTGTCAGAAACTCTTTTTATGACAATTAGTGTAAAATCATCTTTAGTTTATTCTCTCCCCCCCCCCTCTCTCTCTCTCTCTCTCTCTCTCTCTCTCTCTCCTTAAGGCTATTGAAAACTTCTTCTCTGAAAGCTGCTGGTATTTCAATCACATTCTTATTTAATTGTTTATTTTTTTTTCATTCAAAATTCAACAAAATATAACCTTCAATATAATGATGGGAACACATAATTCAACTAAATTGAATTATTGTTAGCTCATACAGAAGAAAAATAGTGCTTGATAGTATACTAATCCCCAAACTACCCACACTAATTTATCAATGGTTCCCATACTCCACAATGCAAAGTTTTCTTGCACAATCCCTTCACCGTCTCTGTTTGCATGCAACATTCAAGACAGTTTGACAAGCTCTTGGCTATATTAAAAATGTTACCGCAGTATTATCGAAGCGTGATAGGTCCTGCAAACAAACATACAAGTATAAACATTTACAATATCGCAATAATCTCCATCTGGTGAAGACACAGATGCCTTTCCACAGAAAAGGTTTTTGTAATGGAATTTGAAACCAGACAAAAATCTGTCAAAGGATAAAAAAGTTCTGATTTAAAAAAAAACACAATTTTGTGATGTCACATGTGAGGTGCTCTCCGATATGTTGTGTGCTGCATGATTCCATGAATTGCTTTTCTTCTGTTTTAGAAGGAATATTTTTTTTTCATAAATTTATGTGAGTAAACGCAGGTTTCTAATGATGTATCAAATGCACACGTAAAATGATGCATATTATTTTGAGAAAATTAACATTTTCAAAAAAATAGTACACAACATATCAGAGAGCAACCCTCACGTGACATCACAAAATTAAAACTTCAACCGACTGTAACTTTCTTATCCTTTGACAGATTCTCAACAAACCTTTACTAATATATTTCTTTCATGCTTCTCTTTTTTTTTCTTTTTTTTTTAAAAATAATAATTTCAGGGTGGACTCTCCGTTTAATAAACAAATCTGATTGCAGTAGACTATGATTTTGTATTTCTTCTCTGGCTTGCCCTTACACCCAGAGAATGAAAACATAACTTGTCTTATGAGTGGAAGACTTCTTTCTTCAGTTTGCATACACCTGTAGGAAATGTCCAAAATTCTAGATGCACGGCTAAGGGTAATCAGGAGATATATGTCCTCTATCACACTGTATTTGAGATGAGATACGGGGAGTAATTTCTTTTACACAAGCATGTACATGTTGAGAAGTCCTTTGAAAGAACGACAAGTTTCTTGTTGCATGCAATAGGTGATAAACGGTTATAAAACTTGTGCTTGACACAAATATCAGATTCACACTTTTCCAACAAAGCCATGTGCTATCTAAAAGCCAGGACTGAGGTGTCGGCAAAGCTTTGACTGAACAAATGTCACACAGAAAGCTGCAGTAAAACATGTTTTGAACAGTCTTCATCATACACATGACAGTTCAGAAATTAATGAATGTGAACGTGAACTGTAGAACACAAAAACATGTTTTGAACGGCATTCATCTCACACAGGATAGTTCAAAAATAGGTGAATATGAACATAAACTGTAGAAATGGAAACAGAAAACAGCATTAAATCATGTTTTGAACAGGGTTTCATTCCACTCATGGCAGTTATGAATGTTATGTGTGAACGGAACTATAGAAATCAAAACAGAAAGCTGCAGTAAAAGACGTTTCGCACAACGTTCCTCCCACATCAGATAGTGGATAAAAGAGCGAGTGTAAACGTGACTGCTGAGCAGATACCAACCTGGTTGCCCCCCTGACCGTGGCAGGAAAAGATGCCCACTTTCTCGTTCTCCTTCCTCCCCATGTTATCTAGGCACTTGCGGCTCTCTACATTACGGATCTGGAGTGATGCAGAGTGTGGAACAACAGATAGGATGATGGTAAAGACAGTCAATGTCCATGTAAAACACTGCCTTAACCCTCTAATTACAATGAGCTCATTTACTCAGGGTTCCCAGCATCTCAACGAAACAAAATTCCTTGATTTTTTCCCAGATGGATGTTGTTTTGATATGCAACAAAAAAATAACAGAGTCTCATTGACTACTTTCAATTTTGGGGACAATCAAAATTCCCAGACTTTTCCCTACAAGTAATATAACCTTCCCAGATTTCCCTGATTTACGTAATGGGCTGGGAACCCTGTTACTACGGTACATACATCAATGGTCTCTTCATGCTTTGGTACCAAGAGGGTTAACCCTCTCATTACCATGGGCTCATTTACCATGGTATACATCAATGGTCTCTTCATGCCTTAGTACCAAGAGGGTTAATCCTCTCATTACCATGGGCTAATCTACTATGGTACACATCAATGGTCTCTTCATGCCTTGGTACCAAGAGGGTTAACCCTCTCATTACCATGGGCTCATTTACCATGGTATACATCAATGGTCTCTTCATGCTTTGGTACCAAGAGGGTTAACCCTCTCATTACCATGGGCTAATCTACTATGGTATACATCAATGGTCTCTTCATGCCTTGGTACCAAGAGGGTTAACCCTCTCATTACCATGGGCTCATTTACCATGGTATACATCAATGGTCTCTTCATGCTTTGGTACCAAGAGGGTTAACCCTCTCATTACCATGGGCTAATCTACTATGGTATACATCAATGGTCTCTTCATGCCTTGGTACCAAGAGGGTTAATCCTCTCATCACCATTGGCTCATTTACTATGGTATACATCAATGGTCTCTTCATGCCTTGGTACCAAGAGGGTTAACCCTCTCATTACCATGGGCTCATTTACTATGGTATACATGAATGGTGTCTTCATACTATGGTACCAAGAGGGTTAACCCTCTCATTACCACAAATTTTGAGAAAATGCTCAATTCAGGATTAAGCCAGAAATATCCTGAAATGATACCTGAGTGAAGCTTTTGAACAGTTAAAAAGAAAGCTAAGGTACATTTTTTTTTACAAATCGATTGATGAATGAAACAAAATCAAGTTTAAGCTACATGCCCTTTGACGTTAAAACATTAACCTGTATGGCAGTTCATAAGTTCAAATCAACATCCTTTACATGCAGTTGGCGATCAACACATGTAAAATGATACAAGAATGAACATGTTTTATTTGAAAAAGATGTGCACAGGAGTGTAGCGTTTCATGACCTAAAAAAGATAATTATTAGAATATGAGCAGCAAAAATGTAAGATGAGTAATACATTAAAATATATGTCATATATCATACGAATATCATATGTCAGCTTTAGCAGCTCACAATGTCAAATCCATAGTTGTAAGATACAGTAGAAAACTATGAAGTATTTCTGGACGAGAAAATTGTGGGGAAAATAAACATGTTCCATCCGACAAAAACACATACTAGATTGTGCAAGCAATTCATTTATTTAAAACTAGCTACCATTTCTTTGTAAGAAAAGAAATGGAGGAAAATATACTGCTGATCTCAGAAAACATTTGCCTGGTTGCATAGCCTGCAGCCGGTTTGAATAAGGCCATTTGGAACATGGTTCTTGACATCTCAAGTTGGTGTAGAATTTCGCAAAGAGGGGACAGAATGTCAGTTGGGGTTACAGTGCAAAGCACTCAAAGCAGCTCCTTCAGGACTGATGAGTGGGAGGGGGGGGGGGGGGCTGGGACAGTGGGGGTGTGGTGGGGAAGATGAGGAGGGCGAGAAGGGGGAGGGGTTGTTTATGGAGAGAAGGGTGGGGAAGATGGGAAGGGGTATAGTGAGAGAAGGGTAGGGAAGATTGGGAGGGTTGGGAAGATTGGGAGGGGGAAAAGGCTGGGGAAGATGAGGGGGAGGGTTTTTTTTTTGGGGGGGGGGTAGAGAAGGGGAGGAGGAGGGGGAGGTTTGGGGAGAGAAGGGTGGGGAAGATAGGGAGGGAAAGGAGGGGAGAGGAAGATGGGCGATGGGAGGTTTAGGGAAGGGGAGGAAGGGAGGGAGAATGGGAGGGAAAGGGGGAGGGAGAAAAAGGTCGGCAATATGGAGAAGGGGAGGTTTGTATGATACATGCCCAAGGATTGAATGGTAGAGACAAAGGCGGGGGGGGGGGGGGGGGGGGGGGGGTTGCAAGGGGGAAAGGGAATAAATTGTTAAACAATAATATGGGATAGAGAGGCAGAGGTCTGAAAGATAAGAGTAGGAGATGTGATGACAGATCTAGAGAGAAAAAACGAGAATGACAAGTTAGACAGACAAACAAACAGACAGAGAAGGAGCTGGGGCATGGAAAAGGAGAGACGAAAATGGGGAAGACAGGGAAAGAAGAACATAAGTGAGAGATAATGTAGGGAAGGCAACAGCTTTAGTAGACAGACAAAATAATCAATTCAAGAGTAGCACTCAAGGATTAACTCCTGTACCCCACAATAAAGGTCATCCTATGCAATAAACATTACTGATGCCAACATCTGTTCACGCATGTGGTACACAGACACATATATTTTCTCAAATATTAAAATCCACAACCATTTTCAAACCTAATCTGGAATGGAGCTACCTTGCACAGGTAGTTCCTACTTTATACCTGATATTAGTGGTTGAGATGATCGATGTACTGTACATGTACGTAATACCCCCTCCCCCAAAACTGCTAATGAATGTGTCCATGCTTTTTAGGGAAAGTCTACCCTGAAGTTAAGGTCATTTTAATAAAGAACAAACATGAAAGAAACAAATTTGTGAAGGTTTGAAAGAAATTGGTCAAAGGATAACTTTAAATATGAACTTTCAAATTCTGAATTTTGTGACGTCACTTGCGAGGTACAAGTTGTGTACTTAATTTTTGAAAATTATAATTTTCTCAAAAGGATATTTACACGTACCAGTGCATTTCATGTATTATTTAACACGTTTTTACTCACATACGTCTGTGGAAAAGATTTATTACTTCAACAAAAAACAGAAAAAAAGAATCTATGGATTTATACAACACATAACATGGGAGAACATCGTTCGTGTGAAGTTACAGACTTAAAACTTCAAGAAATCGTAAATTTCTCATCCTTTTGGCGGATTTTCATCAAACCTTCATGAGTTATTTGCTTTGATTTTTCTGCTTTAGTGAAAATCACTTTCAGATCAGGGTAGACTTTCCCTTTTATATGATTACCATGTAGACATGAAGCCACTTACCTCTCCTATTGTTTTGAAGTCCAGTCTGAACTGGGACTCTGGGTATATATTTTCTAGGTACCACTCAAAGCTGTGGCAGTTGAGCTGATCTCGCAGCTTCCTCCTCTGTGTGACGTCGCCAAACTCTGTTTTCCTGACTCCTACCAGACAAAGAGGGAGGCAATCAAGACCAAGAACAGAATATGTCATCAGCTCGAGTGTTCAGGAGATACCTGTAGGTTAGCTAAATATCTCTTGGCGCTTGTTACAATGGAATGTAGTCTGGTATTTCTTCCAATGGGTGAATGAGGAACAGCTAAACATTTAACATTAATACTCGTCTTCACAAGATCCCTCATTTTAAACACATGACTAGACTTGTCTGATGAAAAAAAAAATGGTGTATGACACTGAATAACTGACAATCCTCAACATACTATGACAACTCATCTATCATGAATAATCGCCACGCATCACTCTATAAACAGAATCAGATAATGTTCTAGGATATGACCTTATGAAGCTTGCAGCAATTTTTGAGGCGACCCCCATCCCCGCCCCACCCACCACATTCCAGCCAGCTACTCAATGGGAAGTTTCCATAATTCAAGCCTATATAAGCCCAATGATGGACTGACAAAAGGTTTGTTCCCACCTTCCACCCCCCCCCCCCCTACCTCTCCCCCCTACCTCTCCCCCATACTTCCCCAGTCAAGAATTCTCAGAAGCCATTTACTGATAAAAACATGTGACTTTATGTTAACTCTGTATCTGCCGTTGATGCATTCTGGCATAGGTAATACACATAAACCTTATGGAGTGGTATGATGTCTGGCGTATCATGGGCTAAGCATGGCAGCGAGTGGCAGGTGGAAATGGGAGGAGTGATATTTTGATTCCCCACGGCCCCGGTCGGTCATCACACATCACAGCCAATTCATTTGACCTTTTCCACAGGAACGTGGGAGATCTCATCCCGAAAAAAATGATCTCTAGTATTTGTCACATTGCTGCGCATCCTTGTCTTGAACTCATTAATCCTGCTCATTGATTGTCACATAAAAGTGTCACACATTAAATCATTGTGAGTTGCGTGTCACAATTGGAATTTCAAAAACTGCATACCGAAGCATAGCGGTTCGTAAGTTCAACACCACTCTACTTATCAATTGTTCGAGAAGGTAAGATAAGAATCTCACAAACAAACAAATTACGTGTATGCATGGAGATATGTTTGTCTTTACTGCGTACAGGATGACAGTCGATTTAACAATGAACATTAGCCGTCTTTTTCTATGGAGGATGAGTATGACATGAATGATTTCACTCGACTCTGTGTGTACCGTGGGTGTGTTTTTCACCATTAATGCATACAAATCCAAAGCCCTTTTCTCACTGTCAAAGATTTCGCTTAGTCCCGGCAATTGCGGTGCTAAGACCCCCCCCCCCCCCCCCCCTTTAGCCCCCTCAATTTCCTGGGGTTAAGCTTAGACCCGCTCCTTGCTAGCCCCACTGATAGTCCGGGACAATCTAGCACCGCAATTTGGTAGTGCTAGCACCGCAATTGTGGTGCTAATTCCACAATGGCGGTGCTAAGAAAGCCCATAAGAACACACAATAAAAATAGTTCGGGGGTACGGAAGGCAACGAAAACAGATCACAATGCAACCAATACGAGGCAAGGTAGTCATGAATATTCAATTCCTAGAAAGTCTGAAGTTTACAAAAGCAAGTGAGAACAGGAGTGATTTTTCTTAGTCCTGGTTTCGTCGATAGTACGGGAATAAAATTGCCAGTGAAAATTCCTAGAAAGTCTGAAGTTAACAAAAGCAAGTGAGAACAGGATTGATTTTTCTTAGCCCTGGTTTCGTCGATAGTACGGGAATAAAATTGCCAGTGAAAAAAGGGACTAGGGATAGTCCGGGGTTAGGGACAGTACTGGACTAACGATAGTATGGGGTTAAGAAATCCAATTGAGAAAAGGGCTCAAGAGAACCTCACTTTAATCTGGTAAAGGAAGAGTTAATTTTCTGCACATGAGAAGCGAGGGGCAAACACACAAGAAGATAATACACAGTACATTCACTTCAAGGCAAGATAACCCACAGATTACATTGGCTTCAAACTTTAACAACTTTGTTAAGAGTATGAATAGAACATTCGTGATATGTGCTGTAAAATGCCTGGAGACAAACCATGTTTAATGTGGGTATACAAGACATTTTTCTCTCCTCTCATTCTCTCTCTCTCTCCTCCTGTTTTCCCCTCTCTCTATCTCTTCTTTCTCAGCTGTCTATCTGTCAATCGTGTTTGTCTGTCTATCTGCCTGTATGACTGTCTAGAGACGGACATAGCGCTGTCTGTTTATTTCTCTTTCACTCTGTGTGTCTTCTCCATTGATCAATCTGTCCATCATTTGCCTACCTCTCTCCCTGATCATATCCTCCTCCCTCATTCTCTCTTACCTACAGGCCCCCCCCCCCTCTCTCTCTTTCTCTCTCTCTCTCTCTGTTCCTTCTACTCGATCTGTCCATCATTTGCCTACCCCTCTCCCTTTTCACCACCTCCTCCTCCTTCCCCTCTCTTTATGTATGGACCCCTCTCTAACTTTAAAAGGTTGAAAAATATTTAGCCCGAGCTAAAGTTAGTCCTAGCTGAGAGGAGGGTCAGGTCCGCATCAGGTCCGGATCAGACACGAGCTAACGTCACTATAAAAGGTCTCTCGATTTAGCGCGGACTAAAATCAGTGACCCATGAACCCAAAATGCGGTATATGTATGCCGCTTCCGTTTCCGGGTTACCCACGTACAAGCGCAAAGCACGCTACAGCTGTAAACATTCGCGCCTCCTCACGCTAGCTCTGTGTGTGCCGTGTACTGTATTCTCTTTCAGCCGAGATAAAAAAAAAGGAAAATCCGCACGTGAAGCTTGTCAAAAGATGAAAGAACTGGGAGAGCGATGAGGAGCTATTCATGCTCCAACTTCGCGCAAGTCGAGAAATACAAAAAACAAAAATGAAACATGAGGAGATATATCGATACACAATGAACTTCACACGAAAACACACGGAGCTATACGCTAGCATGAGCGCATGAGAGTGCACATATACAATTTTCGAGCTCGCGGGAAGCACAGTTGAGATGGGGCGCGCTCGTGGGAAGCACAGCTGATGTGGCAGTGCTTTACCACGACAACTACACGTAGTGCGATCTCGCTCCCGTCATTGGTGGTCAAAAAAAGCAGTATAAAAGGACTTACCCCGAGCTAAATTTACCCCGCTTCTAAAGCGGGGTAAGTCTGAGCGCACTATAAAAGGGGCATTAGTTTCTTCTCCTTTGATCTATATGTCCATCCTTTACCTACATTTCTCTCTGCTCACCTCCTCCTCCCTCCCTCTCTCTTTACCTGCATGCCTCCCCCCCCCCCCCCCCCCTCTCTCTCTCTCTGTTCATCTCCCACTCTCTTTACCTAACGGCCCTCTCATTGCCCTTCCGTTCTACTTTTCCTCCTACTCCCAAACATAAAATATTGATATACCCCAAACTGCACAGAGCCATGCACAGTCCCTGCGGACAGCCTCTGCACAGGTGCTGTCATATTGTGTGACGTGCAGGCGTTAAGAACTCCCCGTGTTGACGCTCTGGGCATATTGATACACAAATGCACATAATATCAGATGCATGTACACAGACAGCGGCTAGGGACAGATTCTCACTGCCAAAGTGTTTGAATTTCTAACCTTCTGTCGCCTACATGAAGGTTCTAGGCTGAGGAGTATGTGGACACGACAGAGTGTTTAAATGCCTAACCTCTGTCTGGCTGAGGTTGAGGCCAGAAGTTTACATGTATACACCCACAAAATTCAAAGAAAAGTTGACACTTGCCAAGCATCATACAATATTTGTGCTATCATAACGAATTTGATATCAAAGAAATGAGTATGTCATGTCCCTTCATCACATTTTATAAAATATTTGTGCCATCATAACAAATTTGATATGAAACAAATGAGTATGTCATGTCCCTTCACCACATTGCTCTCTCATCAGGAGCTGAAAAATATGTAGGTGTAATTTTTTCCAAAAAAATCTTCATATTTTAGACTAATTAAAAATAGATACTTGACAAAAACATTTCATATTTGTGCTAGTTACTTCTTAAGACAAACATTTCAGATTATACTTTTTGTTCAGTGGTGACATATCATAATAGAAAATGTAATATAAATCATAGATTTGACATTTATATATATTTCTATGAAACAATGTTTGAAAATATAATAACAAATGAATACATTTGGCACAAATATAACTTTTTTTTTCTTCAAAGAAAATTCCACTTAAAATGTAATTTAATCCCAACGGTATCCCAATCATGTGAAAGAACTTAATACGCTTTATCATTTTGATACCAAATTCATTATGGTAGTATTTATATTTGTGAAGATATAGTAAATTTTGCAATGTTTGGCAAGCAAACAAATTTCACCGAATTCCATGGACGTATGTAAACTTTTGGCCTCAACTGTAAATGCTTTGGAGCACATAGACAACTGAGTCTGGAAAGGACTACAAGATTGGTGATAAACACTAAGCCATTTTCTTCGCCTGCTCCCTTAACCTGTCTTGTCCTTTCCAATAAAAGTTTTTACCAATTTTAACATAAGATAAACCTTTTTGCAGGTCTAAATAATTAAAATTCTTAAAATGGTAAAAAGCATGGAAAATGGAAGAAAATACTGTATAAGAATTTCACTCCCAATAGTAGAACTGGAAACTGACAGAATTACATTGATTGCTGGATTTTGAGAAGGATTTTGAAGAGTCGGTTCCTGAAGCCTAGAAACCAGAAACTATATCAGCGTATATCACGACTCTCCTCTCAATATTTATAAGTTAAGTGGTGGGGAGCATCTCTAAATGATATAGTTCTACTACTGAGCAATGAAATACAGAATATCAATTTAGACTATGGTCGCTATGAAAGAGGGTGTTTCAAGTGTTAAGAGTGATGGTTGATATGTCCTCCATGAAAATCAAAGCCCTTTCCCGAGTATAAAACATTGTAATACAAAATATCAACATTTTATGTACAAATCAAATAAAAGTTTATCACCATTTCGTAGAGCAATAGGCTGCAAGGTCTAAAGGAAGATTCAACTAAATTCTTTATGTACAGTCTGCCAAGATGGTCTCACTACTTCTACACAGTAATTACGAGCAGGCCAAAATCTGTGGGACATGAAAGTGATTCCTAAGCTACCATCATAAATAAAGAACAATTAATTGTGAATACCACTCAATGATATTGGTTTTCGATTGCATTTGGCAACTTAAAGATATAGTGGTGTCTTTTGCGTACTGTGCCATTCTCATTGGGGTTAAAAAATCGCGAAGTTAGGGGACAGGAACATTAGGACCAATCGGCTTTTGTATGGTAGCTAAGCCAATGAGAATGGCACAATTGATGCATTTTTTAAAACCATTTTCTATGGTATTTGCGCAATTTTATTTTTTTACCTCCAAAAATGCTTCACTACCTAATAATCATTGCAGTGACTGAATTCCTGCATGGATGTCCTGCATCTGGCTAAGGGTACATTCCATACTCCATCATGAATACTTCATGTATGTTTGGAAAGCAAAGAGGACGTACACGCGCAGAACGCACCTTCACTCGATCACTCAACTCTAATGGGAATACCAACACGTACCCTAACCAGACAGCCGTGCGAATACAACATTGCGCATCAAACACAGACTTGGTCTTTGTAAACACATTTTCCTCACCCGATTTGGCCCAATTCACACCGTCCCTTCAGGACTGATTTACCACATGTCAGACAAACGCAGGGCATCTGGTGAGAATCCACTGACATTTGGACATCCCATTTGAACAGATTGTTGATCTGAAATAGGTCTGTGAGAACTCATGGGAGTGCTTGACTAGTGAGTACAACACTGTAAGTGTATGCATCCTGAAGCACAGGCCTTTCAATATAGCTAAGTACTGTACTTTAGCTACTCTGCAATTGAAATGCGTGAAAACATTTGTGCTTTCGGGCACTAAGTGCACATTAGTGACGTTTGGGTAATAGCATTATCGATGATAGAATCATTTAAGAAATGGAGGAAGAAAATGAGGGGAAAAGGGAGAAAATCAAGTAGGAGAGGTAAAGGGGTAGATGGAAAAGCAGGAGCAGAAGAAGGAGGAGGAGGAGCAGAAGGAAGGAGAAGAAGAAGAAGAAGAAGAAGAAGAAGAAGAAGAAGAAGAAGAAGAAGAAGAAGAAGAAGAAGAAGAAGAAGAAGAAGAAGAAGAAGTAGAAGAAGAAGAAGAAGAAGAAGAAGAAGAAGAAGAAGAAGAAGAAGAAGAAGAAGAACAAGAAGTAGAAGAAGAAGTAGAAGAAGAAGAACAAGAAGAACAAGAAGAACAAGAACAAGAGGAAGAAGAACAAGAACAAGAACAAGAACAAGAACAACAACAACAAGAAGAACAAGAACAAGAAGAAGACAAAGAAGAAATAGAAGAAAAAGAAGAAGTGGAAAAGGAGTAAAAAAGAAGAGAGAAGAATAGGAAGCAGAATTAAGGTGAAAAGATGGGGAAAGAAAAGTTTTAATGAGGAAGAAAGAGTATAAAGAGTGTGAGGAGCAGGAAGAAACAGAGGAGAGAGATGGACAAGAAGAGAAAAAAAAGAAGAGCAAGAAGGAGAAGAAAAGAAGAGAAGAAGAGGGGTAGAGGAAGACAAAGGAGAGAGAGGAACAGGCACAGTAAGAGGAAGAAAAGGAGAAAAAAGGAATGGGATGAGGAAAAAGAAAAGAGGAGGAAGAAGAGGTAGAAAAGGATAAAGGGGAAAGAAATGAGAAAGAGGAAGATAAACACAATACAAAGAAGAAAAATAGGGAAAAAGAAGAGGAAGAGGCAAAAAGAAGATGGGTAAGGAGCAGAAGATGAAGTGGCAGGAAAAGAAGGCAAAGAACAAGAATAGGGGTAAGAAAGAAACAAGTCAAAAGATGAGGAAGAAAAAAGAGGAGAAGATGCACATCAAAAGACAAGAAGACAGTGCATGTAAACTAATGAAGTTGCCAGAATCAAATTACCAAATCAAGCAAAGTGAGCTGTAACGATCTCTCTCAACACTTCATCCTAATTTGGACAAACCCGACAACTCCAAATGTCAGCTCTCCTGCATACAAGAAGCCCAAGCACTCAACAGCGGGATTCTGTCCTCGGTATTTGCAGATAGTCAACCGCTTCAAAAAGTGATTAGCTGAGAAACGGAATCAACTGAATGGAGTCATATCCCTCTGCCCACGCTTTATATCAATAGACCACTTTCCTTATGTAATCAAACATGATACAGATGTTTCTTCTTGTCTGGAGAAGTAGACAAGAGTAATGACATTGAGCTCTTTCTCTTGCCCTGGAATCAATAGATAATACTCATGTGATTTAAACAAATGCACAAAGCTGCATTATAGCATTACATGCTTACTTGGCCCAACAAGAATTGTGATACAAAGGTATCATCATCACTATCATCATCATCAGCCAAGATCGGCCCACTGCAGGGCAAAGGACTCCCCAAGGTGATGCAAAGATGTCTGTTATGTGCTGTTGTCTACATACCGTCCCTGACAGTAAGTATTCTAGAATTTGGTATCGAGCACTAAATATGGCTGCCCGGGAAATTGTCAAGTGCTTTTAGAGAATGACAATACTGGAGATGATATGAGATGAGATGATTGATGCTGATAAAAATGATAATGATGATGATGATGATGATGATGATGATGATGATGATGATGATGGTGATGATGGTGATGATGGTGATGATGGTGATGATGGTGGTGATGGTGGTGATGGTGGTGATGGTGGTGATGATGGTGATGATGGTGATGATGGTGATGATGGTGATGATGATGGTGATGATGGTGATGATGGTGGTGATGGTGGTGATGATGGTGATGATGGTGATGATGGTGATGATGGTGATGATGGTGATGATGGTGATGATGGTGATGATGGTGATGATGGTGATGATGGTGATGATGGTGATGATGGTGATGATGGTGATGATGGTGATGATGGTGATGATGGTGATGATGGTGATGATGGTGATGATGGTGATGATGGTGATGATGGTGATGATGGTGATGATGATGATGATGATGATGATGGTGATGTTGATGATGATGATGGTGATGATGGTGACGATGGTGACGATGGTGACGATGGTGACGATGGTGATGATGGTGATGATGGTGATGATGGTAATGATGGTGATGATGGTGATGATGGTGATGATGGTAATGATGGTGATGATGGTGATGATGGTGACAATGGTGATGATGGTGATGGTAGTGATGCTGAAGATGATGACATCAATGAAAGTGATAATGAAGATAATAAAGAAGAAGATGAGCGTAATGAAGAATGAGGAAGATGATAATAAACAAGTTGATGATAATGAATAAGATGATGATGATGATGACAATGAGAAGAATAATGAAGATGATGAGAATGATACTGATAAAGATCATCATTATAATGATCAAAATGCAGACAATAGTGGAAAGGAACTACAGAAATATAGACGATATATTACCTGGCGATATTTTATAGTAGAAGTTCTTATAGTCGTCCATCCAGACCTCAGCTAGTCTCTGGTTATTGCGGTTGATGATCCGCCCAGTGCCCCCTGGGAAGGTATAAGGCGTAGACTTCCTGAAGACGTGACCCACATGTGAACATGTCACAATCTCTAACGTACCCCCGCACATCCATATCTGTGGGAAACAAGCGGAATAAGAGAATCTTAATGAGGTAGTCCCCGGCTAATCAATTCAATGACATTTTAATTTCCACTCTAAAAATAAGATGTAAAAAACTACATATTAATATATATTGACAAGTTTGTGGCAGAACCAGAAAAAGAATGGTTCCAATTCACATTTAAATACATGGGACACAGTCACTAGAAGTATACAAAATAATGGAGAAAAGGGGGAGAAGAGGAAAGCAAGGAGGTTACATATTGATTAATAAGAAAAAGGAGCATGTAGACAATTTTTGTTTTTATCAGGATAAGTACCATTTTAGTAGGACTTTAAAATCATTAACACTATCGGATAAAGTCTGGAAGAGTGAAAGTCACCCCCTGTTAGGATGGTGTCTAATCATTATAGGCCCTATTCATTCACACTCAATCATATTACATATAATCATGCATGGTACACCATGTGACAGTCCTTAATAAGCACAATTGGTTATTCTTTCAGAAGTAGCTTTGAAACAAAATAAGGACAGAAAACTGAAAAATGCACAATCAGCTTAACAAGATAGTAAATACACATAAAGTATGTTCGTACTCTATGTGCAAATTCATTGGTAGCAGATTGATAATTAGGTTTGGCATGCCAGTGCTACCTGAAAGCATTGCTACTAGCTAGCGAGCTAGCTGGCTGGCTAACAATTGCTACCTGAAGGCACAATTCCCAGTAGCACCATAGGCCAGTAGAGGCTCTTTATCAAGCCCGCTGGGCTGGGCAGACCGCACCTACTCCACATGAACATTACTCAACACCCACAATCACCTAGGCCCTATTGCATAAAACCTACCATTGATGGTACTGCCATCAATGGTAACTACCATGGTAATATCACTTGGCAGCCAATCAAATGTAGGGTTTCTATAGAAGTTGTCATTGGGAGCAAAGGTCCCATCAATGGTAAGTTTTATGCAACAGGGCCCTGGACTCTGTTTGGTGACTTTGTCAAATGCTACCAGATTTTTAACTTTTAATTCCACTCAACAACTATAAAACGGAAGAAGAAAAACACGTTTAGCTTATCTGACTAACAAAAATAAAACTACAAAGTTTACATCTCAATATGAATTTTGTAAATCAAACAGGAAAAAAAACTTAAAACCTGCACTTTCCATCATGTCAACATATAACAGTTATGTTACATTTCCTTCAACACTTGCTTCTCTCATGATATATTGTGGTAGCTCGCTCTTTATATCTATGCCTACACTGAACATCATTTTCCATATCCTGAGGGTACTGTCAGAATCGGACACTTCCCTTAAACAAATCTAGAAAGAGTTGGAGTACATAGGTGATGTTTTTGTTATAAAATATAGAGAAATATAAGGACTGTCAGTTAAAAATTAGACCCATTTATTTGAAGACCATACCCGATTATCAGGTAAAATTAATGTGACTTGGGGGGAAAATGTTTAAGGCCGTATCCGATATTTTCCTGCCCTAATTCCAGCATTCTTTGTTTGCTCCCGTTTTCTTAAACTTCACTCTGCCGTCATCAACGCTATTCAAGCCTGCCCATGCATCTGTTTGCTAGATGGATCTTATTTTTTACTGATACAAAGCTGCATAGGCAGCAGACCCAAGGAATATGCCATTTTTCTCTGCCCTTTTCCTCAGTTCACTTCCCCCGTTTTTCGCGCAATGAATTCTCCCCGAGCAAACACCATTTGACTCCTGGTGCAAACAAAGCTGTTTATCACCTTCCCGGCCACTTCTCTCCTTCCTTCTGTATTCGCACAGACTCTCGGTGGCCCATGCCAGACACAAATCTTGCTATTAAATGTAGGAGAGTCTGATCTCTTCAGCTGCCTACACGTCGTAACCTTTGCGCCACATTAACTGGTCCTTGTTCAATGGCAAACCAAAGTTCTGCCTTCCCTCTCGACTTGCATCTCATCTGCATCAAATCCAAGAACTGATTTCTTTCCAGGCCCCCTACCCCCCCCCCCCCCAAAAAAAAAAAAAAGCTTTTCTCTCTCAAACCATTATAGCTGGATCACCTAGGCCCCATTGCATAAACCTTAACATTAATGGTAACTCTGTCATTGATTATAAGTACCAAATGTTAACTAACACTGCTCAACAGCAAATCAAATTCAAGGTTTCCATAGAAGTTACCATCAATGGTAACTTTTAAGCAACAGGGCCTTGGTTTATCACCAACCATGCCTGACCCCTGATTGCTTAAGGCAACATATATGTGTTGTTCTGGATTCTATCAGAAAATAATTACTTCAAAGCTTTTGCTCGTTCAATCACAGGAATAAACCTAATTTGCAAAAGAATACACAGTGACTACTCTTAATTATGTGCTTTTCACACTGGCAAAAATTTCCTTAGCCCCGTACTATAGGTGGGGCTAAGGGGGGGCCTTAGCCCCACCTATAGTACGGGGCTAAGCTTAGACCACTTTCTGTTCTCATTGGTTTTTACCAAAGTCGGCTAGCCCCACCAATAATCCGGGATCATTTGGCCCTGCAAAAAAGCAGGGCTAACACCGCAATTGCAGGGCCAAGCCAAATAGTCCGGGGCTAAGAGCGCCAGTGTGAAAAGAAACGAAAAATAGTACGGGGCTAAGGGAATGCCGTGTCAGCTCGCAAGGCCGAGACGCCGAGACCAATCAGATAAGGCCTGACCTTGATGCGGAGTTGTAAAGAGCCTATGTGCAAGACGTACGCTCATAAATATTCATAAGCTGTCGAGAAAGTCCGGGGCTAACGATTTCGAGTGTGAACAGCTAGTCGGGTTTAAGAAATAGTACGAGGCTAAGAAATGCCAGTGTGAAAAGCTTCAAAAAATAGTACGGGGCTAGGGATAGTACGGGGCTAAGGATAGTACGGGGCTAATTTTTGCCAGTGTGAAAACAGTCTTAAAATGTCAATCTGTTGAACACAGTCTATGGCTTAGTGTATACCACAATTTCCTTCTTTCTTTTTTTAGCTCATCCCCTCAATAATGTGTATAGGCCCATATCCTGAACAGAGATTTACTGCAACAGTGTACTAAACCTAAACTATTATGGGACGCCGAATAATCGTCTGATACTACCCCAAATCATCGATTTTCATTACAGAATCACAACAGAGGTTAATTTCAATTATTCGTTGTAATTACTATGTGGACAAACTCAATATAACATAGTGATTCCGAGGACAAAATCCTTTATATCAAATCAATAATAATGTTTCACTCTGTTTCATTTGGCGTCCCATAAAATTCCTCCAGGCTTAGTACACTGTTTGCATAAATCTCTGTTCAGATATCCTACATAAATAAAAGGTGTCTCCTGAATCCCCTTACCTCTCAACTATTATTGTTCTTCCACAAATCTTAGCCAGAAATGGATGAAATGAAATAAAAATTAAATCTTAGCCAGATCACTGCAGGCTAAGATCTATACATTTGACAAACAAATTACGAAAAAACAATCGCCATCATTCAATCACTCATCACTGAAACGTCACAAAGTGAGAATCAAATGAATCAAATGAATCAAACAACTCTTCTAAATTCCCTGGTGTCTTTCTCATTTTACAGGTCTGAATGCCGCAATCAATGATTTACAGCAATAAGCCAATCAGTCAATTGAACAAGATCTCATTGTGGTGCTGGTATACCTCTGGTTACTATCGATTAAGACTTGTGCACTGGAGTTGAATTTCCCCAATAAAGAAAAACAGATTCTTGCTTGTCAATCTGATAAGAAGATGTATGCAATGAATACAGAGAAACAGAAATCTGCACTTGTCTTCTATAGTAGGATAATGTATTTTCTCTGCAGTCTCTTCCATGCTTTCCCAATACACTCTCTCCCTCCTCACTTCCATTAAGTACAGTAACAAGACAAGGGAGTAATAGTAATGATGTAAAGAACAGAAACTGAGATAATGAAAGCATGAGGAGACAGACAGACAGACAGACGAATAGAGAGAGAGAGAGAGAGAGAGAGAGAGAGAGAGAGAAAGAGAGATGGGAGAGAGAGAGGAGAGAGGTGTGTCTATTTTACACAATGGCTATGCAGTAATTGGCTAAAGACATTAAAATATGCTTTCTTGAATCTTCTAAGATTATTACCATAGTTACTAAGCTCCTATCTTAATGTCCATATTGTACATTTTACCCACACACATATTCACACTAAAAAGCAGACAATCGTTAATTTGCTTCCATTTTGTTTTCTAAAATCTGCATCTATGTTGTCGTGAATTTTATTCACACACCCACTCATGTGGTACTTCATTTGCTGTGTTTTTATTGAAGCCACTTTCCACTGAGAGAGAAGATACATCCTTAGGACTTAACACTGTATAGTACTTGATCTGTTTTTCATCACTAATGCACAAAAATGCAAAATATTAAGCAATTTATAGGGAAATTATTTGTACGCAACACAGCTCATTACTAACTGATATGCCATGAAATACAATACTCAAATCATTTGATGAAAAGTTTTATCCATGTCTTACAGGGTGTATCATCATGGTGATAAATCTCCTTTAACAAGTCGGATGTGAATCTTCTGCCTGTCTTGGGGTAAAAGGAATCATCTACGGTGTGTCCACACACAGAAAGGTTTATACTGAAACATTGTATAAAGGATCATTATATGGGCAATTCCATGGGTTTGGTTAAAGTCATGTAACGTGAGTAACCAAAGCTTCTTTATTTTATATTATGTTATAGTTTTGCAGAAATTATGTAAATGTAAATTATGTAAATGATTATTTAGGAGCCAAACATGTCCAAATTTCCATGACACACAACCATATCCTCAGCACAGAAACTTCTTTTTCAATCAAATAAAGAAGCTTTGATTACTCATGTTACATGACTATAGCCAGACCTGTGGAATTGCCCATATAGCACACAGGGTGTCCATACACAAAATAAAATTTGAATCTAAACTTTACAACAACAAAAAAACATTGTATAAGTGCCCAAATTGCTACTGCATGTGTTGTTTTTCTACTCTCTGACAGTCTTTGCTGAGCATGCACTAGTTTGAGTTGATTGGGCCAGGTCACCTTTTTGTGTATGCTAAACTACGCCCAATTATGTAACCTATCGTTGGTGGCGTCCACACCCACGGTGAACAGGGGTCAACCCTGATTCTTTGTACCGTTCAAGTGCGAAACAACGCCCAGACCCTAGTTTCTCTACACAACGTTTCGTTAGATACCACATATCGTTAGTCAGCTTCAACACACAGCTTTTCATCGCATAGCTATACTGAAATGTTATAAGCTATACGATGCAGTTTTTGTGTGTGGACACGAGGTAATCACCATGGTGCTAAATCTCTTACCCTAAATGAGATTTCTAGGTTCTCCCCTCCCCACACGTCCATGCCTGCGTCATACGTGCCAATCTCCTCAAAATAACTGCGGCTGATGGAGAAGAGGCCGCCCGCCATCGTTGGAGATCTGTCGTAAATCAGGAAGAGACAAAAAAAAAACACTAGATAAGTTGATAAGACAGAGCAGGGAACCGCAAAGATACAATGTACTTTTTACATTTCATAGTTGTAATTTTTTTTGGACTGAATAGCTAATTATACTGTACATGAATCAGGTCTTAAATGCATGTATAAAATATTGAACCAATGCGCTTACATATCCCTACTACATTTGAGCTAGTCTCTCTCCCTGTCCATTGTGATGGTGCTACTTGTACACTACAGCTTAAAGGAATTGGCACAGGTAAAGGGAAAGGGAAGAAAGGGAAGGAGCCGCAGTTTTGAACCGTGGTATATTTTGTCCAGTTCAGCATGAAACATGATGCTTTTTAGGCTTAAGTATCGTGCTTAATGCTGAACTGGACAAAACACGCCATGGTTTAAAATTGCGGATCCTTCCCTTTGCCTTTACCCGTACCAATTCCTTTTATTTGCTTGTATTCAATCCTTCTTCGAACCTTCACCAAGCTGCTAATACCATGTTAATTTGCCCCCATCCCCACATTATAAATCCCACAATTTGTCTTATTTGCTTGCCTTCAATCCTTCTTTAAACCTTCATCCAGCTGCTAATACCATGCCAATTCCCACACCCCCAGCTTGAGTTGACCCAGTCTTTACTGAGCTGGCATATACATGGCTGATATTTCTACACTCAGAAAATGAGCAATGTATCTACCTCATAATCAGGGCTCCGTAACATAAAGGTTTGTGATCAATCGCAAAATGGCAATGGCCAATCAACATCACTATTGCATGCGCTCTTTGTACAAACAACTGACCAGTAACCAATCAGAATTTGTCTTTCACATTCGTGATTGATCGCAAACAGTTATGTTACAGATAAGAGACAACAAGCTGTGAATAAACTTCAAAATCCTTATAGGGCGCATTTAAGCCATGTCCCTTTGTTACTGCAGTTCTATGGTAAGTTCTCAAAACCTGGGATTCACATCTAAAGATAAATCAAAGTGAGCTGATTAACAGCAACTACACAGAGAGGACGACATTTGCCCCTGTCCCCCTAACCCATCAATCCTCTCACTACTGCCTGACTTAGGGGGGAGACATGATTAGTTACGATAGATTCACATCTTCATCAGATTATGCTGGAGCTGACCAATGAAAACTGACCACAGATGCAAATGCTAACCCCCCCCCCCCCATCTCGTATCATTTTTCTTATTTCTCACCAGCACCTGCAAGACGGAATTTATTACCATAGGTTCACATCTACTAGTACATCA